>CATNEM010000031.1:105000-153477 GCA_950096795.1 Macrostomum cliftonense | reverse complement strand
AAATTTTTCCTGTATCCTCTAACAACTGTGAGCACTGAGCAGTTTTCGAATTTTTACCAATGAGTTAAACTACGTGCTTAATACTTCTTTTGGGATAAGAGTACGTCACTTAGAAGAAATATCGTTATTCTGATGCGAAGAAAAATTTCTCAATCAACAGTCTTTTAAAAAACCTAGACTAGACCTAGCTGAGACTAACGCGTTTAAAAAGCAGATAATTTGTCATCAAATTTATTGTCAGTTGAAGTCAAATACATTTAAAGTCTACTCTAGACAGTAGACAGTTACTTTTCAAGTTATAGAGAAGGTAATTAATATTAATTTTAGATTTTTTAATGCTGTGCCAAAAATATCCTGAAGCTGTTGCTGAGGTAATTTCTTTTGTCAATGATGATATCAATGACACCCTTTCTAATAGCTCAATTTTGCTAAAAATATCACAACTGCGCAAAACTGTTGATCTATCTTCAGTGGTAAGTTATACAATTTCTATTTATCTATGGTATATAATTAGTTGGATTTGTTTATTTTTACCCTAAAAATGTTTTATTTACTTTCATTTAAGTTTTCTCTCATTGAGGCAATCTATTACTAACTATACTTTTATTTAAGTTGACAATAGTCAAATGAAAGTAAAGAATATATTGAAAATAACTTTTGTTTATTTTCTACTAAGTGCTCACACTGCAAATCTATCAATATAAAAAATGTGGGCATATGTCCATTTGGCAAATATAATTTTTTTCTAATGTTAGGAAAAGTATGATTACTAATGAAAGAAATATCTAAGTCCTAAGACTATTCTAAACTAGGCAAAATCTTGGCTAAAATTATTCTAAGGATATTGCTCTAGCAATGATAGTTATTATTTCAATTTGTTACTTAGTCCCAATGGCTAGATGCATCAATCATATACATGTGCAACTTGGAAAATTCTGTCAGCCAGTGCAACTTAGTTGAAATAAAAGTTGCAACTTTCTTGGGGCAAAAGTTTGAAGGAACAAAAAAGGTCCTGCAAGCCACTTCTTCTCTATATCTCCCTACTTGCTACACTTGCTTGTATTCTCCTCAAAATTTTTCAATTACACTGCCTATCTTATAACTTACGCCCTCAATCTTGCAACTTACCCCTTCAATTTTTACCAAATTTTTAACTTACATAGCAAATTTTGTGACTTACATAGGTGATTTTGCAACTTTCATTGATGATTTTGCAACTTTCATCAACGATTTTGCAACTTACCTTGGTTAGCCACCAAATCAGTCAGCCAGATCAGCCAACTTGGCTGACTGTTGCGCATTTATGATTAATCATTCAAAAATACTACAATCTTAGTAATTATTTTAGCTATTCCAATTATCTTATTTGGTTTAGCCAATAGAGCTAGATACCAATCAATTGACTAAATACCAATTGATTAAACTAAAAGCAGCAAACTGACTAAATATTTGTGGCAAAACTTTTACCTCCCTTAATTAAAAATATATGTGCTCATAGTGTAAGCTCTATGGAGCAAACACCTCACAAGACCAGTTTTCCACTGTCTGGGGCAGGCGGCTTTAAAATTGAGAATGAGATTAGTGAAATTTTTCTTGCGGAAGACTTTGGTGGAGAGGGTTTCGTTTCTGTAGTCAATGTCAATGTCCAGGAAGGGGAGTCTTTGGTCGACAGCCCGTTCAACCGTGAACTTAATGTTCTTGTGGGTGGAGTTGATAGCTTGGAGGAACTGGTCAACCTTTTGTTCCTGATCAAAGATGGCAAACGTATCATCGACATAGCGCCTGTAGAATTTCGGGGCACAGTCTAGAGACATCCAATTTTCGGTTTCCCAGTGGGCCAAGCAGACGTTCGCAAGAGTGGGGGCCAAGGGGCTTCCCATGGCGCAGCCATCAATTTGCCTGTAGTATTTATTGTCAAACATAAAGATCCCAGAGGTAGCAAAGCCCAGGAGTTTTCTAAAGGAGGCCTTGGCCATGGTGGGAGGGTTCGTGCTGTACACCAGCTCAGTGGCATAGTCAATGGCCAGATCAAGGGGAATGTTGGTGAAAAGAGAAACAACGTCAAAACTACATAGGGAATCGGATTTGCTGAGAGTAGGGCTGGATTCTTGAAGGTCATTGAGGAAGTCTTTATTGGATTTGGACATGAAGTTGGAGGGAATGCAGGGCTTGATAAGGGAGTCCAGGTACTTGGCCACCTCATATTCGGCGGTGTTAACCATAGAGACAATTGGTCTAAGGGGATTGTCATGTTTGTGGACCTTACACACTCCATAGAGTTGTCCCGGTTGACTGCCACTAGGTAGGATGCGCTGGTAGGTGTTTGGATCGATGTGTTGTTTGATATAGGTGCGGAGGAAGTTTTGAAGAGAGCGTTCAGCTTTTAGGACAGGGTGCGACATGGTGACAGTGTCATGAGAGCCCAGACATTGGAATTTGGTTTGGTCTTGGATGATGCTGTGGAGCTTATTGTTGTAGTCATCGGTATTGAGAATGGCCACGCCATATCCTTTGTCATAGCTGACAATTTTGATTTTGTCGGATTTGCTTAACTTTTTGAGAGTACGGTGTTGGAGTCTATTTTTCTTATTGGCAAGGCAGTTGGTAGCTTTGATGGTGAAGTTTTCAAATTCAGCAATGGCTTTTCTCCTAAAGTTTTCAGGGGGGTGGTGCATCTCATTGTTCTCCGTGTTACTGCGTGAGAGGCACTTACTGACAACAGCTTCGAGTTCAGTGGCAACGTGAAGTTTCCTCAGCTCAGTAGGAAGAATCGGATGTCGGAGGCCGAACTGAAGTGCTTGTTGTTCTGACGGACTGAGCTTGTAGTCCGAGATGTTTGTGATCGCTGGTGGGACATTGCGACACTGTTGCTTCTCTAGCCATAGGTTTTGGAGCTTCTTGTCTAGTTTCGCCTTTTCAGTGTTTATAGTCTGGTTGGTCCTTTTACTGATGAGATGGCATAGCACAGAGAACGTGATGAGCCCGAGTCTTGGTCGGAGGTTCTCTTTTATGCTTCGGATTTGGAGCCGCAGGGATCGCTCCTTCCGTCGGTTGAGCTTGAGCTGTTTACGGATGAGTGTCTCTTGTATCTCGGGGCAATGTTTAAAAGCTGGATTGGCTGGTACCTTGAATCTAGTAAAGCGTGGCGAGAGCTGTAGTTCGAGGCATTGTTCAAGGAACAGACTATCAATGCTGCATTTCTTGACCGAGTGTATCACACGCTCGAGTCTCCGAAGAGTCGGGATTGTCTCAATACCGATGACTACAACAATAAGCTCCACAGCATCATCCAAGACCAAACCAAATTCCAATGTCTGGGCTCTCATGACACTGTCACCATGTCGCACCCTGTCCTAAAAGCTGAACGCTCTCTTCAAAACTTCCTCCGCACCTATATCAAACAACACATCGATCCAAACACCTACCAGCGCATCCTACCTAGTGGCAGTCAACCGGGACAACTCTATGGAGTGTGTAAGGTCCACAAACATGACAATCCCCTTAGACCAATTGTCTCTATGGTTAACACCGCCGAATATGAGGTGGCCAAGTACCTGGACTCCCTTATCAAGCCCTGCATTCCCTCCAACTTCATGTCCAAATCCAATAAAGACTTCCTCAATGACCTTCAAGAATCCAGCCCTACTCTCAGCAAATCCGATTCCCTATGTAGTTTTGACGTTGTTTCTCTTTTCACCAACATTCCCCTTGATCTGGCCATTGACTATGCCACTGAGCTGGTGTACAGCACGAACCCTCCCACCATGGCCAAGGCCTCCTTTAGAAAACTCCTGGGCTTTGCTACCTCTGGGATCTTTATGTTTGACAATAAATACTACAGGCAAATTGATGGCTGCGCCATGGGAAGCCCCTTGGCCCCCACTCTTGCGAACGTCTGCTTGGCCCACTGGGAAACCGAAAATTGGATGTCTCTAGACTGTGCCTCGAAATTCTACAGGCGCTATGTCGATGATACGTTTGCCATCTTTGATCAGGAACAAAAGGTTGACCAGTTCCTCCAAGCTATCAACTCCACCCACAAGAACATTAAGTTCACGGTTGAACGGGCTGTCGACCAAAGACTCCCCTTCCTGGACATTGACATTGACTACAGAAACGAAACCCTCTCCACCAAAGTCTTCCGCAAGAAAAATTTCACTAATCTCATTCTCAATTTTAAAGCCGCCTGCCCCAGACAGTGGAACATATGTGCTCATAATATTTAATCCAAGTAATACACAAGCTTTTTTTGCACTTCCTACAAATTGAGGCAAAAAAAATAATTCTTTATCAAACTTTTTGATAATATGATTTTTTATGTTTTTGGAGCTTCTAATAGAAAAATTTCCCAATTTGCTATTTGCAGCTAGAAACTATATTTTTAGAGATCCTAATGTTTGTTAAACTTACTAGCAACCCTCAATCAAATGAAACTCATTGCTTAAGCTGTGTTATGGTTATAATCATAGTTTCATTGAAAACAACTTTTTAGGATCTGGAACAAGGCAAGGCTACTATTAGGGATTTAAGGAAGTCCATCAAGCTGATCATTAGGTCTGGAAGGGGTAAGTATTGTGAAACTTTCTGGCCCAGTAACTTTGACTAAGTAAAGAAAAAAGACAATGGCTCAACATGCAGCTACTACTTGACATTTTAGCTCATCAGCAGTGCCAGGCGAATTTAACAACCCTGCTGTCAGAGTTAAGTACCAATGCATTAAAAAACGGAGCCAGCCCCATTGGCAACGCGCTAGCTAAATATTCCGCCGCATTCGCCTCAATCAACACGTTGCTGGGCAATTTAGTAAGCACAAATTTTTGCTATTAAAACAATAATATTTTTTGTTGCCGTTTTCTTTTGCGCAAATACATGACCTTCAACCGATTCAGATTGTGTTTCAGTCTTCTGCTTTTCATTCAGACTATTTCTAATGCAATTTAACTTTGTACTTATACGAATAACTGATTAAGCATTTGTCTATTGCTTGCCTCTTCAGATGCAGAGCTTGTCGAATGTGATATTCAGCCCACTGGACGCATTCGTCAATACCGAGCTTAAAGTCGACTTGCGCAAAGGTGTTGACCGCGCGTTCAAGGACTACGAGGTCAAGACTGAAAAGTTTAGAAAAGAAAGAGCGCAATCGGCTAGGGATTCTAAACTTGAGGCGTCTCCTACTGATGCGGGCGCAGGAGTAAGTCATGCAGTTTCAATTGCACATTAAAATGCATTCCAAATAGCTGTCTAACGTTATTTTCGGTCATGAACAAAAATAGAGGGTTAAAACATCAGCAATAGCCTGCTACTAAGCAGTGGAAGTCTATTATATTTGGCTTAGCTGCTACACGTTTGTTATCCAATTTCGCCAGCCAAACTGTTATTTAATTTCTATCCAAGCGTGCAGAAGTTGCGATCGCAGTTGATTAGAGGCCTAGAGCTTGATTTCCGCTATTCCAGGCTGGCGACGCTTCAGACCGGGAGAGGCGCCTGCTACAGCTGCAACTGTGCGAAGTAAGTTAGCGAATTGTCAAGTTTGCCAACAGTATTATTTATTGCCAAGCTGATGTTACGTATATTTATTGTTTTTATTAAGCGTTTAAAGTGGCTGACAGCGCCGCAAATGCTGAGGTGAGAGCGGACAATACAGTTCATTCATATACAAAATTATTGAGAAGCAATATTTTGGCTAAGCTAAACTCTCGGAAAATGTCTAATGTAATAGTAACCCGACGCTTCGATACGCTGTTGGGGAAATAGTGAGCGCTAGTATTGCACGAGGTGAAGTCTTTCTCGGAAAAAACACCGCGAGTTAAGCTTTTTCTATGCTAATATAGTTAGACTAATCTACGCAGGTAGCGCCACACGCGTTGGCCGAAACTGCTTAGCCAGCGGAAACGCCGACGCCTCGGTGTTGTCACTTGATCTACTACCGGAAATGGTGCCGAATCCTTGACTGCGTCCTCAGCCGCTGGCGTAGGGTCCAACAGGTCCGCTTGTTCAACAACAGTCTGCGGACTTGTCACTGTCTGCGCCTCTTGCATCGATTCCATTTGTGAGTTGCCCTGTTCGACAGGTTCTTCAATCAACTTAGTTGGCATTTTCTCCTTGGTTGGTGCTTTTCTCGGCGTCTTCTTTCGATTGACAACTCGTACGAAGGTGATTCGAGGCGACCTAACTGGCTGGATCCAGTCAATGAGTGAGTCTGGACTGCAGTAGCAGTTCTTATTTCGTCCGTACTTGCTTTCCTTGTTGGCTTGATTGGCGTCACATTCTTCATTTTTATTTTGGCCTGACAGCTCAGATTGAACCAAGTTTTCCTCACGCTTAGCACCCGACCCTGCGTCCGATACCCTTGGCGGCTGTCCAAGCCTTAACTTGAGACGCAAAGCGGCGGCAGTTGGAATTTTTGACACCGCCGCCGCGTAGAGCAGATCTTGCACCTGGTCTACCGTTAAGTATCGACTCGACTCCACCGGATCAACGTTGAATTCTCGGGCGATGCCGAGTCGAATGTCTGGCAGGCGCTGGATTAAACCCGTTGTGAATGGAAAATCAATCTCCTTCTTCAATAAGTACGTTGGCCGAGCCTCGTTTCGAGCGAATGAGGGAAACTCTTTGCTGTGCAGCAGAACGCGGGTAGTCATCTGCAGAAATTTTGTGGCATTTTTCTGGTAGGCTCCACGTCGGCTGGGACTTTTGCATTGGCTCATTTGGTCGAGTTCCCGCTCGGCCAGGTTCAACAGCAGCACCACTGCGTTGCGCGCGTCCCTCAGCTGCGCGCTGTCTATTGGCAGCGGCTGTTCTGTCAAGTAATAGCCGCGCCTGATGTACACATCCGCTGCTTCCGAGCATTGTCGACCGCTTTTGCCCTGTTTGTCCCGCTCCAGTGCGTGATACAGTATGCGCACCGGGTCCGAGGCGTAGTGGCGCTGCTCGTTGACAGTTAATGCGGACAGCTTTCTGGCGTTGTTGTTGCTGCCGTTGCCAGATCCGGCGCCAGGCGAAGATGGTTGTGGCGATTCAATAGGCATTGGTACCGGCCTGCGGAACGAGGCGCTGTAGTCCAAGCTCTGCGCCAGCAGATGCTCCGGCTCGATGCCTAGAGCTTTGCCCCGACGGATCTGACTGCGCATCTCAGAGCGCAACTGCCTGCCATAAGAAATGCGGGATTCGTGTTGCTAGTTTGTTTTGTCTAAGTCAAAGTCACCAATCTTAGCTTTTTAGACTGAAGCAATATGGGATTAAGTGCCTTGATCAATCAAGGACAAAAAATTTCTTCACAATCCGGTCTTAAGTCATTCAAACTACAATCCTGTGCTGGGTGTTTAGCAAAAAAGAAAAGTTGGTGGAATTCTTTACTATTCAAGACTTCAAGTCCCAGCAACAAAAGCCCCTGTTTCCTACTTGGCCCGCTGGTATCTGCCATAGTCCTTGACCATGTCGGCCAGAGTTCTCGCTCCTAGGATATTTGGCTGCTGTTGAATATTCTCCGGCAACAAAGCCAGATCGTCAGCGTCTACCACCAGCTGGCGGTGCTGTCCAGCATCTTCGCCGAGAGCGTTGCCGTCCAACATTTGCGTCATTGGCAAGCGGCCGCGCGGCCAAAGTGACGGATCGCGGGCCATGCCGATTACCAGTGCAGCTAGCGGATAAGTTGGCCGCTCAGTCAGCAGCAGCAGCGCGTAATCTAGCCAGTCGGCCACTCGCAGAATTCGCCTTTCGCGCAGCCGCCGGAGCGGCATAGCCAATGGTTGCGTTGCTACCCAGCCGTGGCGAAGTAGGGATAGGGCGCAGTTGAACTTGCAACAGCGAAGCATTATGACATAGACTGGGAAGGCGTGCAAATCGCCAGTCTGCGGACTCTGCACGTGGGTTGCGTACTGCACAGAGTTGGGGTCGTACATTGGCGCTTTGTAGGTGTCTCGGTAGCTCAGCAGCGATTCTATGCAGTGCTCGTCCTGCTCAGGATGCGTTTATTTGACTATGCTAAATGCAGGTGCTTGAAAGGTACAGTTTTCAAGATCAGCAACAGAGATACTAATCACCTTGCACAGGTACATGGCAGCGGCTAGCGTAGTAAAGTAGAGCACGGCCTGTCTGTGAAACACTGGCGGTTGGTTGCTATGCGGTCCTAAATAGAGCCTGGGGTCGTCCGCTAATTGATAATAGGCGTTGCTAAATAGCGCCGGCGATACCTCCATCTTGCGCAGGACGCCTTCAATTCTATTGTGAGCTAGCATGCTGGTTAGCCAGCGCGTATTTGGATGCTCGTGACTGAAAAATTTCGGCACAGCATAATAGTGACTGCCGTCTAAGTCGCTGAGCGGGTCCAGATACTCGGGCGGGTCTGGCAGATGGCGTACGGCTGGCATGCTCGCTAGTACTGTTCTATTTTCTCTCCGCAAAAATACTAGGACGTTTCTTTAATCAGCTTGATGTCGGATGGTTAAAATATCTGAGAAGGTAGAATCTTCCTTTAAGTTGAGCATTAACGCTTATACGGAATGAACCATAGACACTGAAGCTTATTTTTGACTGAATCATTTGCTTAGAACATTTTTAGTTGACAATTTTCTATAGTTACTACTGCGCTGTCTTCTCTTCTGATTATTTTAGTTCCTCATAACGGCCGCCGATGTCAAGGCTAAAAAGCAGTCAGGACTGGTGCAGTATTTGGCGGATTATTGCGCCTGCCAGTTAGCGTGAGTTTGCAATTTCCTATTAAACTTTAGCCTAATTCAAATTACAGGAATGTTTTTTAATGACAACTTCAGGTACTTCAAAGAGGGCCTCGCCGTGCTGCAGCAGCTGGACAGTCAGATGCGCGGCCTAGCCGAATCACTAGACGCTGCTCGCGCCGAACAGGAACGAGAGCGCCGCTCGCTAGTTAAACTTCGCGACCAACTTCGTAACGTTTTGGCCACTGAGCGAGATGTAAGCGGGCCAATATTATTTGAGAATCGGGACAAACTTACTGCTCCTTACACAAGAGCCAGCCTTTTTGCATGCGAATAGGCTAATCACTACAGGCAACTCCTTAAAGCACTCAGCAATCGGCCACCAATTCACACGAACACAATATCATTCTGCGACATTTTTACCACTGCCTGCCACTTTTAGTAACCAGTGTTGATTATGTGCAGTAAAATTAAATTCTGTCTTTAATTATATTAGCGCGATATCGGTGGCGTGCCTGGAGCTTATTCGCTGCACCAGAGCCAGGGAAATCGGGCCCACGGCACGGCCAAGCACGGCTACTTGTTGAAGCGATCTGGCAGCAAAGTGAAAAAAGTTTGGCAAAAACGGCGCGCCGCTGTTAGTAACGGCTGCTTCCTACTGTATCACGCCGACGATAGTCTCGCGCCTGTGTCCCTACCCCTGCTCACCTGCCAGGTAAAACCTGCCTCTACCGTTTTACCGCTTGTCTGTCTGTCTGTCTGTCTCTATGTGTGTCTGTCTGTCTGTTTGTGTCTGTCTTTATCTGTCTTTCTGTGTGTCTCCTTGTGTGTTTGTCTGTCTGTCTGTCTCTATGTGTGTCTGTCTGTACGTGTGTGTCTCAGTGTGTCTGTCTTTATCTGTCTTTTTGTATGTCTCTTTGTGTTTGTCTGTCTGTCTCTTTCCGTGCCTGTCTGTCTTTTTGTTTGTGTCCGTCTTTTTGTTTGTCTGTCTGTATGTGTGTCTGTCTGTATGTGTGTCTGTCTGTCTTTTTTTGTCTCTCTCTCTATGTGTGTGTCTGTGTGTGCCTGTCCTTATCTGTCTTTGTCTTTCTTTCTGTCTGTTTGTCTGTGTGTTTATCTGTCTGTGTCTGTCTGTCTCTTTCTTTCTGTATCCCTCTTTCTGTCTGTCTGTCTGTCTCTGGCTATAGCATTTCTCCCTTACATCCAACCGCAGGTGCGCCAGGCCAGCAGCGATCGCCGCAGTCACGGGCGCGGCTCGTTCAGCCTGGTGTCGAACAATCGCACCTATAGTTTCCAGTGCGAGTCGCTAGCCGACGCGGAGCACTGGGTCTCCGTGCTGTCCAACGCCAAGGCCGACGCTTTTCAGGCCGCCATGGGTGGCGGAGGCGGATGCGGCGCCGACGTGGTCATCGGCTGTTCTTCACCTGGCGGCGCCGTCTCGCTGATGCCAGCGGAGGACTCGGCTAGGGCCGGCCTGCTGCAGGAGGTGCGATCTATGCCTGGCAACCAGCAGTGCGCCGACTGCTGCACTGTTGGTGAGTGGGTGGCCTTGACCGGGTTGTCCACTTGTCTCTATCTTTATTTGTCTTGTCGGATTGTGTTCTTAAATTTCATTATTTACCTCTTGCTTGGTGCCAACTCTTTAGAATAACAGTATATTAATACAGATCGGGATTTCGTCTTGTTGATTAGGATTGTAATTCCTAGATTAAGATTAAAAAAACAGTCATTATTGATTGCCACGCAGATCCCGAATGGATTAGCACCAACCTGGGCATTCTTATCTGCCTAGAATGCTGCGGCATTCATCGCGACCTCGGCGTCCACGTGTCCCGCACCCAGTCGCTGCTGATGGACGACCTGACTCCCGCCCAGCTGCTGGCCAGCCGCTGCATCGGCAACGCCCTGTTCAATGAAGTGTTCGAGGCTGTACTGCCGGACGGCGTCAAGCCCGGCAGTTCGGCAGATTGGACGAAAGCCGATCTGTGAGTGGGGGAGCTGACGCTTGGCAGTGCCAGTAGGAAGTACCACAATGCAGAGTACCCCAAAATGACATGCCAATGCAGGCAGCAGCAAATGAAGCAGCGCAAGGATTTTATCCGGGCCAAATACCGGGATCGCAGCTACGTCTGTCGGACGGTAAAATCCGACGCCGATCCGGCTGGCGCATTGGCGCGCAATCTGGCTAGCGCAGTGCGGCATCGGCGCATGCGGCCGCTGCTGCAGGTGGGTGCCAAATCTGCTTTTTGAAATAAATCGGATCGATGCAAGGCTAAATACGAAATTGTATTATTTCAGCTTGCGTTTTTTATTGATGCTAGAAACTATGGCGATTATCAAGGCAGCATAGGGGGCGATTCTCAAGGCAGCATAGGGGGCGATTCTCAAGGCAGCATAAGGGGGGGGGGCGATTCTCAAGGCAGTATAGGGGGCGATTCTCAAGACAGCATAGGGGGCGATTCTCAAGGCAGCATAGGGGGGGCGATTCTCAAGGCAGTATAGGGGGCGATTCTCAAGGCAGTATAGTGGGGCGATTCTCAAGGCAGTATAGGGGGCGATTCTCAAGGCAGCATAGGGGGCGATTCTCAAGGCAGTATTGGGGGCGATTCTCAAGACAGCATAGGGGGCGATTCTCAAGGCAGCATAGGGGGGGGGGCGATTCTCAAGGCAGTATAGGGGGCGATTCTCAAGACAGCATAGGGGGCGATTCTCAAGGCAGCATAGGGGGGGCGATTCTCAAGGCAGTATAGGGGGCGATTCTCAAGGCAGTATAGTGGGGCGATTCTCAAGGCAGCATAGGGGGGGGGCGATTCTCAAGGCAGTATATGGGGCGATCCTCAAGGCAGTATAGGGGGCGATTCTAAAGGCAGTATAGGGGGCGATTCTCAAGGCAGTATAGTGGGGCGATTCTCAAAGCAGTATAGGGGGCGATTCTCAAGGCAGTATAGGGGGCGATTCTCAAGACAGCATAGGGGGCGATTCTCAAGGCAGCATAGGGGGGGCGATTCTCAAGGCAGTATAGGGGGCGATTCTCAAGGCAGTATAGTGGGGCGATTCTCAAGGCAGCATAGGGGGGGGGGCGATTCTCAAGGCAGTATATGGGGCGATCCTCAAGGCAGTATAGGGGGCGATTCTAAAGGCAGTATAGGGGGCGATTCTCAAGGCAGTATAGTGGGGCGATTCTCAAAGCAGTATAGGGGGCGATTCTCAAGGCAGTATAGGGGGCGATTCTCAAGGCAGCATAGGGGGGGGGCGATTCTCAAGGCAGTATAGGGGGCGATTCTAAAGGCAGTATAGGGGGCGATTCTCAAGGCAGTATAGGGGTGATTCTCAAGGCAGTATAGGGGTGATTCTCAAGGCAGTATAGGGGTGATTCTTCGCAAAAAATATTTGTTGTCCTTGCTGACTTTTGTCTGGAAATATTGTCTTTAGTTTGTTACCATGGCCGATTATATTCTTATCGTACCTTAACATAGAGACCCTTTTCAAAAAAAAATATTACTACGTGTCGGGCAGAAAAAAATGTCGGTAGTTAAGGCGGTAGTTAAGGTCACTAGCCTATTTTTGAACGCATGTTTTTACTTGAGCATCCGAATGCATTAATTCAACTAGGCCTTCGCTGAGGGCTGCGACCTCATGACTCAGCATTCGACAGAGGCTGAGGCTTCCTCCGCTTCCTTGTCGACGGAATTCGACGGCGAGACTTGGCTGCACACGATGCTACGCGAGTCTGCCACCGAACTAGACGGCGGCGACGCCGATGCTGGCGTGGATTGTCTGCGTCGGCTCGGCGTCCTGGAGTTCGCGCTGCAGAATTCGCCGACGACCGCTCAGAGCCGCACGGTCGGGGCCAGCCGTGAGACTCTGACGCACTACTGCGTGCGCTACAACCAGCCCGACTGTCTGCGCGTCTGCCTGCGCGCCCCCGGCCTAGCCGCCGCCCAAGTCAATAGCGACGGCCTGACGCCTGTTGAACTGTGCGATCGGCTGGGCGGCTGCGACGCCTGCGCTGCCATCGTGAGTTGCACTCGGTTCCAGATAGAACTAGAAATAAACTAGTCAGTATTCAAGAAGTGGGGAACTTTGAAAAAATCCGTTGCCATTAAAAATGGTTTAAATCCTTAAAATTTAACTGCTAATGCTAAGAATCAGAGTTTCTTAAGCACAGTTACTTAAAATACAAGTTGAATTGTTAAAAAATTAGCTAGGTTTTTTGTTAAAATACAAGTGCTGTTTCTGATTTTCTAAGGTCCAAGTGACTAAAGAAAGTGTCGTTTATCTTCTATATACTAAAACTCTAAGCTCTGTCTGTCTGTCTGTGGGTCTGTGGAGAACGATGTAGAGCTCGAACGGCTCAACCGAATTTGATCAAATTTGCGCTAAAAGACTGCAAATTCTTCCAGGATGAGACCGTGAAAGTTTGCCAGCTCTGCTCCAAGTGGAAAGGGATTAAATATTCGAAGCTTTCGAATTTTTTTCCTATGCTTTCAATGCGAGACCAACAAAGGTCACAAGAATCTAAATGCCATTTTTTATAAATTAAGTGCCGTTTAAAAATGGAATCCAATTGCCTTTTTCTTGGAAGGCAAGTGCAATTTCTTAGAATTCAATTGCCTATTTCTTAGAATTGCTGTGTCATTTCTTCAAATCCAAGTGGCATTTCAAAGAATACAAGCGCCTATTCTTACAATTCAAGGGTCATGATAAAAATCTAAGTACCTTATCTTAGTATCGAATTGCCTTATCTGAGAATCCAGTGTTTAATTGCCTTTTTTAAATTTAATTTTCATTTCTAAAAAATCTAGCTTTCATTTGCTAAAATCCAAGCGCCATTTTACCAGCTACGCATCCAAAATTACCGTTTAGCTTCGCGCAGTGGACAGCGGCGACCTGTCTGTGCTGGACAATCCTGCCGACTCAGGCAACTTGTGCGGGGCTGCCGGGCCGCCTCTGAGCAGCGAGGCCAGCTATCCGGACCTCAGCCTGTGCTCCGAAGACGCCAGCGCCATTGTTGGCGGCGGCGGCGGCAACGGGACCCGCTCGCAGTCGCTTAGCCGACAGAGCAGCGGAGGCAGCAGCAGCGGAGCCACAGCCGCCGTTGTCTCCGCCGCGGCCGCTGCCGCCGCTGTGGCCTCTAGGCGGGCGATTGTCTCGCCGAAGACGGTCAAAGCGCCACCGATGCGGCCACCACCGCCGCCGCCGAAGCTGGCAGTCGCTGAGCGCCGGCACTCCAGCTCCTACGACAGCGTCCAAGTTGTTATCGACGCCGCCTCTGAGAGCTTCCTGGCGTCCGCCGATGCTGAGACAGAAACTCCGCCGCCCAAGCAGAAGCCGCTTCCCCCGGTGCCGCCGAAGCCGAAGCCGCTGCCGAAGCCGAAGCCCCGATTAGCCAGAGCTTCCCTGCCGCCTATGCAGCTGCAGTCGCTTGTTGCCGCGGCCGGTTCCGCCCTCTCAGGTGATGACAGCGAGCTGGACGGTTCAACAAAGTTCTAACTGGTCGCTTAGGGACAGCGCCGCTTGTTTCTACACTTATGTTTCTCCTATTGTCATTTTTTAGCGATCGATTCGCAGCCTCCATTAGCATGCTTCTTATAATCAGCTTCAGTAATGTTATAAATAACGCCTGCATCAAGCCATTGCCACTATTCTTGTACACTTCCTTTATTTATGATGTGATTTTTCAGAGATAGGGCTTCCTAATTTTTACTAAAAATTTTTGCTCAAATATTTGTTCTATTATATGTCACTATAATCATTATTAATTTTTATAAGCAATTTTTTGCCCTTTTCAACAGATATTTTGATGCTTTAAAAGTGAAAACTTGCTTCTATTTGTTTGATTGGATTTGCCTGTGATTTTTCTCATTATTTTGTATTTTGCTGAACTATTTGCTAGCGCCATTTATCTATTCAGTACGAGGCTGCATTTCTATATGATTAGCTTCATCTTCTTGTGCGCGCTGCATCAATTTTTATTCAATCTCAAAGCCGGCCTCAAATCTGATCTCTGCAACCATTATTTTACAGGATATTGTTTGCTAATTTTTATATTTATGGCGTAGTTCTTGTCTACCTGATGTATAACTAACTCTCTGCTCGTCTTAACTCAGCCAGTGGCGCCGTGGCTTTGTGCCAAATAGTTGCTTGGTTTTTTATCTTTGTTATTTTGTGTTTATAGCCACTTTAAGAATGTAATCCCCTCCCCATAGTGTATGATCCCCTCTCCCATAGTGTGCGATCCCCTCTCCCATAGTGTGATCCCCTCTCCCAGAGTGTGATCCCCTCTCCCATAGTGTGCGATCCCCTCTCCCATAGTGTGCGATCCCCTCTCCCATAGTGTGCGATCCCCTCTCCCATAGTGTGCGATCCCCTCTCCCATAGTGTGCGATCCCCTCTCCCATAGTGTGCGATCCCCTTTCCCATTGTAAAGTTAGCCGGACAGCTGTCCAACTCGGCGCCCCCTTCCAGAACATCAACCAAAGCTCGGTCGGCCCGGCCCCGGGCAGCGCCACCACCTACGTGACCGTGTCTAGCGGCGCTGGCACCGTGGGCATGCTGCAGCAGCCTCAGCAGCAGGCGGTGACAACCTGCATCCCGCTGTCTGCCGGTGTGCAAAGCGGTGTCACAGTGCCGGTGTCGGTGTCCGTAACTGGCGGCCCGGCATCTGGCGCTCAGGTCATCCACGGGCACTACATGCCGCAGATCAGCGCCGCCCAGCAGCCGCAGCAGCAGCAGCAGCAGGTGCCGAGCGTCTCAGCCGCCGGTCAGGCGAACTCTATCACCTGGCAGCAGCCGCAGCCAATGGTTTCTCAGGGACTAATTAGCACCGGCGCGCAGCAGCAGCCGCAGCCTCAGCGAATCACTGCGACCATCTCTGCACCGGCGCCGCCGTCTGCCGCCTCGCTGGCTCCGACGGCAACCGTTGTTGCCGCGCCGGCGCCGGTGCCTGCAACCGCTGCCACCTCGTCGTCGGCTTCTACCACGTCAACTGGTCCAACAGGGGTGGCCGCTGCAGCTGCCAATGCCAATAAGTAAGTTGGGGGCTAATTGGAGAGGAGTTGTAGCTTAGTGTCTAGGGCGCCTGCCTCATGACCGGAAGGTCGTGGGTTCGAGTCCCGGCCCTAGGAGACAATTTTTGCCCTTGAGCAAGGCACTTAATCCCGCATTGCTTCAGTCCACCCAGCTGAGATTGGGTAACAGTTTGAGCTGGGTAAATTTAGGGTGGGTGTTGCGGCCCCTCCAGCCCGTCACGCTGAAAGCTGTACACAGTCCCTCGGATGCGCCGCGCAACTAGCTGCGGCTGTGCCTTGGGCTGTACATCTGATCGAAAGGTCGGGTGTCTAAATTTATTATTTTTAATTATTTAAATTGGGGGCTAATGCTCGATACTACCCACCAAGTCTAAGTAGAGGGCCGATCCTTGAATAGGAGATTGGGCTGATCCTTGAATAGGAGATTGGGCCGATTCTTGAATAGGAGATTGGGCCGATTCTTAAATAGGAGATTGGGCCGATTCTTGAATAGGAGATTGGGCTGATCCTTGAATAGGAGATTGGGCTGATCCTTGAATAGGAGATTGGGCTGATCCTTGAATAGGAGATTGGGCTGATCCTTGAATAGGAGATTGGGCTGATCCTTGAATAGGAGATTGGGCTGATCCTTGAATAGGAGATTGGGCTGATCCTTGAATAGGAGATTGGGCTGATCCTTGAATAGGAGAGCGGCTGATCCTTGAATAGGAGATTGGGCTGATTCTTGAATAGGAGATTGGGCTGATCCTTGAATAGGAGATTGGGCTGATCCTTGAATAGGAGAGCGGCTGATCCTTGAATAGGAGATTGGGCTGTTCCTTGAATAGGAGATTGGGCTGATCCTTGAATAGGAGATTGGGCTGTTCCTTGAATAGGAGATTGGGCTGTTCCTTGAATAGGAGAGCGGCTGATCCTTGAATAGGAGAGAGGCTGATCCTTGAAACCTTGAACTATTGCTGTTCTGATTGAAAGAGGTTTGTCCAACCCGCAGGCAAGTTGAGCCGCGCCAGCTCGCCGACCTGGCCAAGCAGCTGGACCCGGCGCTGCTGCTAGACGACGAGGTGTCGGACCTGCTGCTTGAACTGGCTGACGACTTTGTGGACGCCGTCGCTCACCAGGCCTGCCAGTTGGCGAAACACCGCGGCTCCTCTGTGCTGGAGGCCAAAGACGTTGCCCTGGTGGTTGAGCGGCACTACGGCATCGAGGTGCCCGGATTCGCCGCCGAAACTGGGCCCAGCAGCGGCGGCGGCGCGTTGCGAGCTCCGCGCAAGCAGCTGACCACTGAGGCGCACAGGCAGCGACTGATGCTCATTAAGAAAGCGATGAAGAAGCATTGAGTTGGCCGAGGTCGCAATGAGTGGGGGCTTTTCTATTAGGCTTTTTAGCGAGCTTAGTTTTTCAGTTACATATTTTAACATCACTAGAACTGACCAAGCTAAGGTTTTTACAGGTTTAATACAGTGACATTCCCTCGGTCCTTCAGTGCGGCCTCCCCGGTCCTTCAGTGCGGCCTCCCTCTGTCCTTCAGTGCGGCCTCCATCGGTCCTTCAGTGCGGCCTCCCCCGGCAGGTCCTTCAGTGCGGCCTCCCCCGGTCCTTCAGTGCGGCCTCCCCCGGCAGGTCCTTCAGTGCGGCCTCCATCGGTCCTTCAGTGCGGCCTCCCCCGGCAGGTCCTTCAGTGCGGCCTTTCCCGGTCCTTCAGTTCTTAGTAGTGTCGGGCAGCTAAAGCTTTAGCATCAGTGAACTCCGCAACTCCTTGCATTGCTGCGCAGTGCAGCTAAAATGGCCTGCTTATTGTTGACTATGCCTTTAAGCTGTTTAGTGCGTACTCTGTGCTACGTTTTGTATATTGTTTCGTATATTGTTTCCTGCTCAGCTTCTCAAATGTATATTTATGCTGAACAAGTTACCAGAGCCCTGTCATTCTGGTTAGTTTAATTACAAAATTATTCGCTCTGAATTTCGATTCCGGCAAATTTTAATACAGTCTGTTGCTCCCCGCGCTGCCCCTGTTTTTTCATACGTCGAAGACTTAAAAATACATATTATAATTAAAATTTTAACAAAGGATTGGTGCGCGCACTGAAGTCTTAAAGTTGATACGGTTCTGGGGTAATCAGGCACGGCTGCATCCAATGCACTTTTCATATGAGAATCGGAATCCCCTTCAACGTTTGGATGAATCAGCTGTTTTTTTATCGAAACCTCGATAGTTATGCAAAAATGAATCCAAGTTATAAGTGTGTGCTTAATGCCATGGATACATTCAAGTTCAAATACATTCAAAATTAGCGTTTATAAAAGCAAAACTTTACGTAGTTAATTGATGCATTTTTGTCTGTTCGAGATGTTTTTGCTGTTTTAGCAATTAAACCTTAACTTGCAGACAGTTCAATATTGTTCGTTAAGAAAAAAACAACGCGAAGCATTCAAATTTTGATCCGACTTCCGACCAATCAGACTGTCGTCTCTTGCTTCTCTTTTCGCACGAGCTGAATGTGCTCCTGGCCTGGGATCAGAAAATTGGCAAATTTTTACATGATGCGCCGCTTTTTCCCGGACTCAGAACTTTAACTGTCCCTGCTCAGCTCCTCAGCCATCCCTAGTCACCTCCTCAGCCATCCCTAGTCAGCTCCTCAACCATCCCTGCTCATATCCTCAACCATCCCTACTCAGCTCCCCAGCTATCCCTGCTCAGCTCCTCAGCTATCCCTGCTCAGCTCCTCAGCCATCCCTAGTCACCTCCTCACCCATCCCTAGTCAGCTCCTCAACCATCCCTGCTCATATCCTCAACCATCCCTGCTCATATCCTCAACCATCCCTACTCAGCTCCTCCGCTTTCCCTGCTCAGCTCCTCAGCTACCCGAGCCCGGCCCCAGTCCAGTCCGCTCACTCTCAAGCCACTGCGCCAGCTCTTTGTCGTCCGCTCTGCACGCCTGCTGCCTGGGCGTCAGGCCGGCAAAGTCGACCATGGTCAGGCTGGCGCCCGTCTGCACCAGCAGCTGGCAGATCTTGCGCCGCTGGTACCAGCTAGCCTTGTGCAGCGCCGTCTGGCCCTTCTCTAAATCCGCTTGATCCAGCAGTTGCGGCGGGCCTGCGGGTTAGTTGAGTTTGAAGCTCGAATGTGATACAGATGATACCTTGCTATGCAGTACCTGCAATGGCCAGCACAGAATCCCAAAAAACAGAATCTCTCGAAAAACCACTGTGGATTCCTGAGCCTACTAGAAACCCTCACAGTCACCCACTATTGCACTAAAAAGCCCCCACTAATCCACTCAGAATTTCCCAAAAATCAACTATAAATCCCGACTAATCCACTCAAAATCCCCCACTAATCCACTCAGAATCCCCCCTAATACACTCAGAATCCCCACTAATACACCTGGATTCCTGAGCCTACTAGAAACCCTCACAGTCACCCACTATTGCACTAAAAATCCCCCACTAATCCACTCAGAATTTCCCAAAAATTAACTATAAATCCCGACTAATCCACTCAAAATCCCCACTAATCCACTCAAAATCCCCCACTAATCCACTCAGAATCCCCACTAATACACTCAGAATCCTCCAGTAATCCCTTCAGAGTCCCACAAGAAATCACTCATAATCCCCGAGCAACGCACAGGGGGCGAGTGGCTCGGCGGTCTAGCGGGTCTGCCTTGTGTGCCACTGGTCCAGGTTCGACCCCGCGTTGCAGATCGTTTATTTTCCCTAGTGCGGTTTTGTGTGCAGGGTCACATTAATTTGGGGCCTTGTGCACGAATTGGTTGGGCTATGGGCCAGTTGTGCAATTTACGCCCATGAGGGCAACCCCCAAGGCATAGAGAGTGTACATTTCTGGAACTACCGTTTGTACACCCTATGTGAGTGCGTGACTGGTTGCGATGCGTTGCGCACCGTGTGTTTGTGTCTATGCCTGCATTCCGTATTTAGTGTGACTGAACGCGCTTCAGGAGTCAGCGCAATGGACAGTCATGCCCAGTCGCTGGTTGTGGGACAGATGTCGCTGCAAGCGTCAAGGTGCCTACAGCCCTCCTGCAGATTTAACTTTTTTAGTTTACCCAGCAACGCACTCAGCTCCGCTCACCGTGCTCAATAAGATAAGCCACGATGTCCCCATAGCCGAAGCGAGTCGCATGATGCAGGCACGTCATACCGGCGCTGTCGGCGGCGCCCAGACTGGCGCCCTCCTCGAGCAGTCGGCGCATCTTGTCCAAGCAGCCGCGCTTGCAGGCGTCGATCAGCGCCTTGTTCAGCGCCGATTTTGACGCGTCCTCCGTCGTCGGCGTTGATTGGTCGGCAGTGGCGACGGCTGCCGTCGGCTGCTCATCAATTTGGGCCGGGCTTGAGTCCGGTGAGCCTGGCTCGGAGCTGAATGCCGGATGGGGTGGGTGAATTGTTTTTTTGAAAAGTAGTTAGATTTTTATCAAGGATTTTTGTTCAGCCTACTATTAGTAGAAAATGCGTCGCATAAAGTTTACACAGCAGAGACAAATACAGGAGTCAAGACGCAGGTAGATAAGAAAATAGGTGCAGTGCAATCAAAGCAATTGATTTAGTTCTGATGAAATTAGACTGTTTTAGTCGGATTAGAATTCATGCCAATTGATTGATTAGTGCCTCGTCTGATTTGCATTGCACAAAGACTGCCAGAATGGACTGATTAGGCGCACCATTGAATACAACATTTTACATAGGGTTTCAAAATGCACGCAAGAAATCAAATTAAAAAAGCGGACATCAATGAATAAATTTAACTAGCAAATAATTGTACATCGATGGATCCTCGACCGACGCCGCCGCCTCGGCAGCGGAGCTGACCGCCGCCAATCTGCGCAGTCGGCGCTTCAGTGCCGCCCGCCTGTTGGTTCTGCGTTGGTTTCGACGCCTTTGGGTTCGCTGGCTCTGTATGGGAGTCAAATCCCCCGCCACTTGTTCCCCGAATTGGGATTCGAACTTCATCTCGTCTAACTAAACTCATTTACAGGCTAAGAGAGGTCAGTTGTTTAGGGGATAATTTAATTTATATCACCGTCTAATTCCACCCATATTACGCCTGCCACTCATCTCATTTTTTAACGCACAACCCTTGCCTCTGCTCTACTGCACTCTCCCCTCTACTACAGCCCAGCATGAGATGATCTGCCATCTCCATAGGCAAATTTAGCTACCTCGAGCAGCGATAATCTGCATCGTCCAACTGCTTTCCTGCCGCTGCGATTCGCACCTCCGCTTTAGTGGACTCGACTTCGGCCTCCGCTGCTGCGTCTCCGCTGCCCGCACTGGGAACTACCAGTTCCGGATCCAACAGGTACAGATCCTCAGAGCTGATGTCAGTGATGTAGTGCAGTGACTCCTGCGACTTGTCTATGCGGAAGAACCGCTCGGCCGTTGTTGCTGTGGGTGAGTAAGAGTTCGAGAGGATGTTTAGTTGGTAATCATGGGTAGTGAGATGAGTAGGTAGTGAGGCTGGTGGGTAGTGAGGTGAGTAGGTAATTATTCTGTTAGGTAGTAAGGTGAGTAGGTAATCAGGCTGGTGGGTAGTGAGGTGAGTAGGTAATCAGGCTGGTGGGTAGTGAGGTGAGTAGGTAATTATTCTGTTAGGTAGTAAGGTGAGTAGGTAATCAGGCTGGTGGGTAGTGAGGTGAGTAGGTAATCAGGCTGGTGGTTAGTGAGGTGAGTAGGTAATCAGGCTGGTGGGTAGTGAGGTGAGTAGGTAATCAGGCTGGTGGGTAGTGAGGTGAGTAGGTAATCAGGCTGGTGGTGAGAAACAAGTGAGATCAAAAGCTGATAAACTTGCCTAAGACTAACATAGGTATCGCAATAATGACTCAACAATTTAAATGCCTGTATTCACAGTCTTACAGTCAAGGAAGACCCAGCCAGCTGACAGCTTGCAACTCCCATTCTTAGTAATTATGCTGGCGTCCTGAAATCGATAATTTATTCTTATTTTACTTAAAAATCGGGTTTCCGAGCATGCCGCGTACACTGCTTACCGATGCCAGCCTGTCAATGTGCGATCGTACGTTGTCCAAATCTGAATCGACTTCCACCAGAATGAGGCCCAACGGATAGGCTGAAATTGCCGAGTGAGGGATTCGCTTCGCCACTACAGTGTAAGTGCGAATAATTTTATGCACTGCTTTGTTTGCTATGCAAGCCTCTGGAAAGAATGGGAATCACCTGAATGAGAATGAGCTCATTTTTTTATTCGCTTTATTGCATTGATTAAGGATTTTACCGCACTTCTATCATACCCCTCCACCTCACTCTCCACCACCTCACTTCCCTCCACCTCACTCTCCACCACCTCACTTCCATCCACCTAAATCCCCACCACCTTACTTCCATCCACCTCACTCTCCACCACCTCACTTCCCTCCACCTCACTCCCCACCACCTCACTTCCCTCCACCTCACTCTCCACCACCTCACTTCCCTCCACCTCACTCCCCACCACCTCACTTCCCACCACCTCACTCTCCACCACCTCACTACCCTCCACCTCACTCTCCACCACCTCACTTCCCTCCACCACACTCCCCACCAACTCACTTCCCTCCACCTCACTCTCCACCACCTCACTTCCCTCCACCTCACTCTCCACCACCTCACTTCCATCCACCTCACTCCCCACCACCTTACTTCCATCCACCTCACTCTCCACCACCTCACTTCCCTCCACCTCACTCCCCACCACCTCACTTCCCTCCACCTCACTCTCCACCACCTCACTTCCCTCCACCTCACTCTCCACCACCTCACTTCCCTCCACCTCACTCCCCACCACCTCACTTCCCTCCACCTCACTCTCCACCACCTCACTTCCCTCCACCTCACTCTCCACCACCTTACTTCCATCCACCTCACTCCCCACCACCTCACTTCCCTCCACCTCACTCTCCACCACCTCACTTCCCTCCACCTCGATCACTCTACCTCACTCCCCTTCACTTCATTCCCCTCCACTTCACCCCCTCCACCTCATTTCCCTCCACCTCATTTCCCTCCACCTCATTTCCCTCCACCTCACTCCCCTCCACCTCACTCCCCACCACCTCACTCCCCACCACCTCACTTCCATCCACCTCACTCTCTGCACCTCACTCCCCTCCACTTCATTCCCCTCCACCTCATTTCCCTCCACCTCATTTCCCTCCACCTCATTCCCCTCCACCTCATTTCCCTCCACCTCATTTCCCTCCACCTCACTCCCCTCCACTTCACTTCCCTCCACCTCGCTTCTCTTCAACTCACTCCCCTCAAACATAAATTTTCCTCCGCCTTAGTTCGCCTCCGTCTCCCCTTTAAACAAAACTTCCTTGAAAGCATGCACGGCGAGCACTGCCCATGTTAGCCCCACTTACTATTCGGCAATAAAGCTTAAAAAGTTCTGACGACCTCAGTTATTCGAATGCCCCCTCAGCCTTACTAAGTTGACCCCAGTTTTTTTCTTTAACTAAAATTAGCCGCTACTGGGGCAGTCCCACGCGGGCAGGAAAATTTTTTTTCTTTTAAAGCGAGGAAAGTCGGATTCGGAGAGCACGCGAGAAACGAGAAAGCCGATCAAGCGGAGAGCTCAGCGGGAGAAGTCTGGTAGGAGAGAGAGCGAGAGAGAGGCGCTCCCGAAGCTCAATAGGAAGCAAACGGTTGACTGGCTAATGGGACGCCCCATCCGAGCCCGCTCGGCCGGCTGCTGGATTGATGAAGGCGTCGGGCAGCAGGCAATCGAAAGGCTCCTCCTGATAGATGAGCCAGGGAAGATTGGCTTGGCCTTTATAGGAAATCGATCTGAAGCGTTCCGCTCATTTACTTATCTCAATATCTTTAGTTGCATTTGAATTCCTAATAAAACTTTATTACCTCAGCTCTTTATAACATTCGGTTCAACGTATTTCTCTTTTCTCCTATTTTAACCCTTTAAATGGATCTGAGCGAAAAATTTTCTGAAATGTAGGGACTGAAAGGATTGAATGTGGCGGATTGACAGATTGACAGAATGGGGGTTTTAAAGATAAAACAGAGTGGCGGCGTATCAAAAGATAGAACAGATTAACGGTGTATCAAAAGATAGAACAGAATAGCGGCGTGTCAAAAGATAGAAAAGAATAGCAGTGTATCAAAAGATAGAATAGATTGGCGGCGTATCAAAAGATAGAACAGATTGGCGGCGTATCAAAAGATAGAACAGATTGGCGGCGTATCAAAAGATAGAACAGATTGGCGGCGTATCAAAAGATAGAAAAGAATAGCGGCGTATCAAAAGATAGAAAAGAATAGCGGCGTATCAAAAGATAGAACAGAATGGCGGCGTATCAAAAGATAGAAAAGAATAGCGGCGTATCAAAAGATAGAACAGATTGGCGGCGTATCAAAAGATAGAACAGAATGGCGGCGTATCAAAAGATAGAACAGAATGGCGGCGTATCAAAAGATAGAAAAGAATAGCGGCGTATCAAAAGATAGAACAGAATGGCGGCGTATCAAAAGATAGAACAGAATGGCGGCGTATCAAAAGATAAAACAGAATGGCGGCATATCAAAAGATAAAACAGAATGGCGGCGTATTAAAAGATAAAACAGAATGGCGGCGTATCAAAAAACCGATAGATCGGCGAGCACTAAATCATCAGGGCACAGAGTGCTGGTGGGTTCGGCTGCTCTCAAAAGCCACACTGGCACTCACAGGCCAGCCGCAGACGGTCCTTGTGATACTGCAGTCTCTCGTAGTCGGAGACGGCCACCACGGACACCTGCAGTCTCAGGCGCTCCATGATGAGCGGCTGGCCGCAGGTGGCCGGATTGAATCCATAGTCGCTGTCACTGAAATTTTGGGAAGCCCTGAGTGTGAAACGCAATCGAGAGTGCGAACTGCCAAGCCTATGGTGTCCCCATCTAGTAGGAAAATAACTGAATCACCCACGAGGAGTTCGAAATTACGGGAAACGAATTCCAATTTTAATTATAAAAAGAGCGGGGAAATGAAAGGTTAAGGCCAACTCGTGTTCCGGTTGGATTCCGGATTCCGAACCTGGATGGGGAAATAGTCAAAGTAAAGGAGCTCCGCAGCGCGAGACTAGGCGAATGTACGAGGTATATTGAATAATAAAAAATCCCACCAAAAGAGTTCTGATGTCCTTTAAAAATCTGTTTTACTTTCCAGCTGCCCAAGTAGGCTTGTACAGGTGTCCTCAAGGCTGGCAGAAAACTTACATTGACATGCTGAAAGGCAAAGTGAGGGTTGCGTAAGGCAAATTGTTAAGCGTGTCTGGGTTTAGTGCAATTAAATTCAGGCCGCCGCTCACTCGGCAAGCAGCGGAACGCTGTTCCTTCTCTTTGGCTTCTGGATCATGCTGGCCTGATTGTGCAGTCGGATGTCAATCACGGATGGCTGAAGGCGCCACGGCTCTCCGTCAATCTGGAAAGAGTGGACGATGAGTTACCTTGACGATAGCTTCAGTTGGCATCGAGATTCTTTGGCTCTATTCTCCTTTAATGAACTCCGCTCTCCCTGAATGAGTTCCGCTCTCTCTAAATAAGCTCCGCTCTCTCTGGATGAGCTCCACTCTCTCTGGATGAGCTCCACTCTCTCTGGATGAGCTCCATTTTCCCTGAATGAGCTCCGCTCTCGCTGAATGAGCTCCGCTCTCGCTGAATGAGCTCCATTTTCCCTGAATGAGCTCCGCTCTCGCTGAATGAGCTCCACTCTCCCTGAATGAGCTCCGCTCTCGCTGAATGAGCTCCGCTCTCTCTGAATGAGCTCCGCTCTCGCTGAATGAGCTCCATTTTCCCTGAATGAGCTCCGCTCTCGCTGAATGAGCTCCGCTCTCGCTGAATGAGCTCCGCTCTCGCTGAATGAGCTCCGCTCTCGCTGAATGAGCTCCGCTCTCGCTGAATGAGCTCCGCTCTCGCTGAATGAGCTCCGCTCTCGCTGAATGAGCTCCATTTTCCCTGAATGAGCTCCGCTCTCGCTGAATGAGCTCCACTCTCTCTAGATGAGCTCCGCTCTTTCTGAATGAGCTCCGCTCTCGCTGAATGAGCTCCATTTTCCCTGAATGAGCTCCGCTCTCTCTGGATGAGCTCCACTCTCTCTGGATGAGCTCCGCTCTCGCTGAATGAGCTCCGCTCTCGCTGAATGAGCTCCGCTCTCGCTGAATGAGCTCCATTTTCCCTGAATGAGCTCCGCTCTCGCTGAATGAGCTCCGCTCTCGCTGAATGAGCTCCGCTCTCGCTGAATGAGCTCCGCTCTCGCTGAATGAGCTCCACTCTCCCTGAATGAGCTCCGCTCTCGCTAAATGAGCTTCGCTCTCTCTGAATGAGCTCCGCTCTCGCTGAATGAGCTCCGCTCTCGCTGAATAAGCTCCATTTTCCCTGAATGAGCTCCGCTCTCGCTGAATGAGCTCCGCTCTCGCTGAATGAGCTCCACTCTCCCTGAATGAGCTCCGCTCTCGCTGAATGAGCTCCGCTCTCGCTGAATGAGCTCCGCTCTCGCTGAATGAGCTCCGCTCTCGCTGAATGAGCTCCGCTCTCTCTGAATGAGCTCCGCTCTCGCTGAATGAGCTCCGCTCTTTCTGAATGAGCTCCGCTCTCTCTGAATGAGCTCCGCTCTCGCTGGATGAGCTCCGCTCTCGCTGAATGAGCTCCACTCTCGCTGAATGAGCTCCGCTCTCGCTGAATAAGCTCCGCTCTCGCTGAATGAGCTCCGCTCTCGCTGAATAAGCTCCGCTCTCGCTAAATGAGCTCCACTCTCCCTGAATGAGCTCCGCTCTCGCTGAATGAGCTCCGCTCTTTCTGAATGAGCTCCGCTCTCGCTGAATGAGCTCCGCTCTTTCTGAATGAGCTCCGCTATCCCTGAATGAGCTCCGCTCTTTCTGAATGAGCTCCGCTCTCGCTGAATGAGCTCCGCTCTCTCTGAATGAGCTCCGCTCTCTCTGAATGAGCTCCGCTCTCGCTGAATGAGCTCCGCTCTTTCTGAATGAGCTCCGCTCTCTCTGAATGAGCTCCGCTCTCGCTGGATGAGCTCCGCTCTCGCTGAATGAGCTCCACTCTCGCTGAATGAGCTCCGCTCTCGCTGAATGAGCTCCGCTCTCTCTGAATGAGCTCCGCTCTTTCTGAATGAGCTCCGCTCTCTCTGAATGAGCTCCGCTCTCGCTGGATGAGCTCCACTCTCGCTGAATGAGCTCCGCTCTCGCTGAATGAGCTCCGCTCTCGCTGAATGAGCTCCGCTCTCTTCTGAATGAGCTCCGCTCTCTCTGAATGAGCTCCGCTCTCGCTGGAATGAGCTCCGCTCTCGCTGAATGAGCTCCGCTCTCGCTGAATGAGCTCCACTCTCGCTGAATGAGCTCCGCTCTCGCTGAATGAGCTCCGCTCTCGCTGAATGAGCTCCGCTATCCCTGAATGAGCTCCGCTCTTCTGAATGAGCTCCGCTCTTCGCTGAATGAGCTCCGCTCTTTCTGAATGAGCTCCGCTCTCTCTGAATGAGCTCCGCTCTCGCTGGAATGAGCTCCACTCTCGCTGAATGAGCTCCGCTCTCGCTGAATGAGCTCCGCTCTCGCTGAATGAGCTCCACTCTCCCTGAATGAGCTCCGCTCTCGCTGAATGAGCTCCGCTCTCGCTGAATGAGCTCCACTCTCCCTGAATGAGCTCCGCTCTCGCTGAATGAGCTCCGCTCTCTCTGAATGAGCTCCGCTCTCGCTGAATGAGCTCCGCTCTTCTGAATGAGCTCCGCTCTCTCTGAATGAGCTCCGCTCTCGCTGAATGAGCTCCGCTCTCGCTGAATGAGCTCCACTCTCGCTGAATGAGCTCCGCTCTCGCTGAATGAGCTCCGCTCTCGCTGAATGAGCTCCGCTCTCGCTGAATGAGCTCCGCTCTCGCTGAATGAGCTCCACTCTCTCTGAATGAGCTCCGCTCTCGCTGAATGAGCTCCGCTCTCGCTGAATGAGCTCCGCTCTCGCTGAATGAGCTCCGCTCTCGCTGAATGAGCTCCGCTCTCTCTGAATGAGCTCCGCTCTCGCTGAATGAGCTCCGCTCTTTCTGAATGAGCTCCGCTCTCGCTGAATGAGCTCCGCTCTCGCTGAATGAGCTCCGCTCTCTCTGAATGAGCTCCGCTCTCGCTGAATGAGCTCCGCTCTTTCTGAATGAGCTCCGCTCTCTCTGAATGAGCTCCGCTCTCGCTGAATGAGCTCCGCTCTCGCTGAATGAGCTCCACTCTCGCTGAATGAGCTCCGCTCTCGCTGAATGAGCTCCGCTCTCTCTGAATGAGCTCCGCTCTTTCTGAATGAGCTCCGCTCTCTCTGAATGAGCTCCGCTCTCGCTGGATGAGCTCCACTCTCGCTGAATGAGCTCCGCTCTCGCTGAATGAGCTCCGCTCTCGCTGAATGAGCTCCGCTCTTCTGAATGAGCTCCGCTCTCTCTGAATGAGCTCCGCTCTCGCTGGATGAGCTCCGCTCTCGCTGAATGAGCTCCGCTCTCGCTGAATGAGCTCCACTCTCGCTGAATGAGCTCCGCTCTCGCTGAATGAGCTCCGCTATCCCTGAATGAGCTCCGCTCTTTCTGAATGAGCTCCGCTCTCGCTGAATGAGCTCCGCTCTTTCTGAATGAGCTCCGCTCTCTCTGAATGAGCTCCGCTCTCGCTGGATGAGCTCCACTCTCGCTGAATGAGCTCCGCTCTCGCTGAATGAGCTCCGCTATCCCTGAATGAGCTCCGCTCTTTCTGAATGAGCTCCGCTCTCGCTGAATGAGCTCCGCTCTCGCTGAATGAGCTCCGCTCTCGCTGAATGAGCTCCGCTCTCGCTGAATGAGCTCCGCTCTCGCTGAATGAGCTCCGCTCTCGCTGAATGAGCTCCGCTCTCGCTGAATGAGCTCCGCTCTCGCTGAATGAGCTCCGCTCTCGCTGAATGAGCTCCGCTCTCGCTGAATGAGCTCCGCTCTCCTGAATGAGCTCCGCTCTTCGCTGAATGAGCTCCGCTCTCTCTGAATGAGCTCCGCTCTCGCTGAATGAGCTCCGCTCTCGCTGAATGAGCTCCGCTCTCGCTGAATGAGCTCCGCTCTCCCTGAATGAGCTCCGCTCTCTCTGAATGAGCTCCGCTCTCGCTGAATGAGCTCCGCTCTCGCTGAATGAGCTCCGCTCTTCGCTGAATGAGCTCCGCTCTCCTCTGAATGAGCTCCGCTCTCCTGGAATGAGCTCCACTCTCCTCTGAATGAGCTCCGCTCTCGCTGAATGAGCTCCACTCTCGCTGAATGAGCTCCGCTCTCGCTGAATGAGCTCCGCTATCCCTGAATGAGCTCCGCTCTTTCTGAATGAGCTCCGCTCTCGCTGAATGAGCTCCGCTCTCGCTGAATGAGCTCCGCTCTCGCTGAATGAGCTCCGCTCTCGCTGAATGAGCTCCGCTCTCCTGAATGAGCTCCGCTCTCGCTGAATGAGCTCCGCTCTCTCTGAATGAGCTCCGCTCTCGCTGAATGAGCTCCGCTCTCGCTGAATGAGCTCCACTCTTCCCTGAATGAGCTCCGCTCTCGCTGAATGAGCTCCGCTCTCGCTGAATGAGCTCCGCTCTCGCTGAATGAGCTCCGCTCTCTCTGAATGAGCTCCGCTCTCGCTGAATGAGCTCCACTCTCCCTGAATGAGCTCCGCTCTCGCTGAATGAGCTCCGCTCTCGCTGAATGAGCTCCGCTCTCGCTGAATGAGCTCCGCTCTCGCTGAATGAGCTCCACTTTCCCTGAATGAGCTCCGCTCTCGCTGAATGAGCTCCGCTCTCGCTGAATGAGCTCCGCTCTCGCTGAATGAGCTCCGCTCTCGCTGAATGAGCTCCGCTCTCGCTGAATGAGCTCCGCTCTCGCTGAATGAGCTCCGCTCTCGCTGAATGAGCTCCGCTCTCGCTGAATGAGCTCCGCTCTCGCTGAATGAAGCTCCGCTCTCGCTGAATGAGCTCCACTCTCCCTGAATGAGCTCCGCTCTCGCTGAATGAGCTCCGCTCTTTCTGAATGAGCTCCGCTCTCTCTGAATGAGCTCCGCTCTCGCTGGATGAGCTCCACTCTCGCTGAATGAGCTCCGCTCTCGCTGAATGAGCTCCGCTCTCGCTGAATGAGCTCCGCTCTAGTCTGAATGAGCTCCACTCTCGCTGAATGAGCTCCGCTCTCGCTGAATGAGCTCCGCTCTCGCTGAATGAGCTCCGCTCTCGCTGAATGAGCTCCACTCTCGCTGAATGAGCTCCGCTCTCGCTGAATAAGCTCCGCTCTCGCTGAATGAGCTCCGCTCTCGCTGAATAAGCTCCGCTCTCGCTAAATGAGCTCCACTCTCCCTGAATGAGCTCCGCTCTCGCTGAATGAGCTCCGCTATCCCTGAATGAGCTCCGCTCTTTCTGAATGAGCTCCGCTCTCTCTGAATGAGCTCCGCTCTCGCTGGATGAGCTCCACTCTCGCTGAATGAGCTCCGCTCTCGCTGAATAAGCTCCGCTCTCGCTGAATGAGCTCCGCTCTCGCTGAATAAGCTCCGCTCTCGCTAAATGAGCTCCACTCTCCCTGAATGAGCTCCGCTGTCGCTGAATGAGCTCCGCTATCCCTGAATGAGCTCCGCTCTTTCTGAATGAGCTCCGCTCTCTCTGAATGAGCTCCACTCTCCCTGAATGAGCTCCACTCTCGCTGAATGAGCTCCGCTCTCGCTGAATAAGCTCCGCTATCCCTGAATGAGCTCCGCTCTTTCTGAATGAGCTCCGCTCTCGCTGGATGAGCTCCGCTCTCGCTGAATGAGCTCCGCTCTCGCTGAATGAGCTCCACTCTCTCTAGATGAGCTCCGCTCTCGCTGAATGAGCTCCACTCTCACTGAATGAGCTCCATTTTCCCTGAATGAGCTCCGCTCTCGCTGAATGAGCTCCGCTCTCGCTGAATGAGATCCATTTTCCCTGAATGAGCTTCCACTCTCCCTGAATGAGCTCCGCTCTCGCTGAATGAGCTCCGCTCTCTCTGAATGAGCTCCGCTCTCTCTGAATGAGCTCCGCTCTCGCTGAATGAGCTCCATTTTCCCTGAATGAGCTCCGCTCTCGCTGAATGAGCTCCGCTCTCGCTGAATGAGCTCCGCTCTCGCTGAATGAGCTCCGCTCTCGCTGAATGAGCTCCACTCTCCCTGAATGAGCTCCGCTCTCGCTGAATGAGCTCCGCTCTCGCTGAATGAGCTCCGCTCTCGCTGAATGAGCTCCGCTCTCGCTGAATGAGCTCCGCTCTCGCTAAATGAGCTCCACTCTCCCTGAATGAGCTCCGCTCTCGCTAAATGAGCTCCGCTCTCTCTGAATGAGCTCCGCTCTCGCTGAATGAGCTCCGCTCTTTCTGAATGAGCACCGCTATCCCTGAATGAGCTCCGCTCTTTCTGAATGAGCTCCGCTCTCTCTGAATGAGCTCCGCTCTCGCTGAATGAGCTCCGCTCTCTCTGAATGAGCTCCGCTCTCGCTGAATGAGCTCCATTTTCCCTGAATGAGCTCCGCTCTCGCTGAATGAGCTCCACTCTCGCTGAATGAGCTCCGCTCTCTCTGAATGAGCTCCGCTCTTTCTGAATGAGCTCCGCTCTCTCTGAATGAGCTCCGCTCTTTCTGAATGAGCTCCGCTCTCTCTGAATGAGCTCCGCTCTCGCTGAATGAGCTCCGCTCTCGCTGAATGAGCTCCGCTCTCGCTGAATGAGCTCCGCTCTCGCTGAATAAGCTCCGCTCTCGCTAAATGAGCTCCACTCTCGCTGAATGAGCTCCGCTCTCTCTGAATGAGCTCCGCTCTCGCTGAATGAGCTCCGCTCTTTCTGAATGAGCTCCGCTCTCTCTGAATGAGCTCCGCTCTCGCTGGATGAGCTCCACTCTCGCTGAATGAGCTCCGCTCTCGCTGAATGAGCTCCGCTCTCGCTGAATGAGCTCCGCTCTCGCTGAATGAGCTCCATTTTCCTCTGAATGAGCTCCGCTCTCGCTGAATGAGCTCCACTCTCGCTGAATGAGCTCCGCTCTCGCTGAATAAGCTCCGCTCTCGCTGAATGAGCTCCACTCTCCCTGAATGAGCTCCGCTCTCGCTGAATGAGCTCCGCTCTAGCTGAATGAGCTCCGCTCTCGCTGAATGAGCTCCGCTATCCCTGAATGAGCTCCGCTCTTTCTGAATGAGCTCCGCTGTCTCTGAATGAGCTCCGCTCTCGCTGAATGAGCTCCACTCTCGCTGAATGAGCTCCACTCTCCCTGAATGAGCTCCACTCTCGCTGAATGAGCTCCGCTCTCGCTGAATGAGCTCCGCTATCCCTGAATGAGCTCCGCTCTTTCTGAATGAGCTCCGCTCTCGCTGGATGAGCTCCGCTCTCGCTGAATGAGCTCCGCTCTCTCTGAATGAGCTCCGCTCTCGCTGAATGAGCTCCGCTCTCTCTGAATGAGCTCCGCTCTCTCTGAATGAGCTCCGCTCTCGCTGGATGAGCTCCACTCTCGCTGAATGAGCTCCGCTCTCGCTGAATGAGCTCCACTCTCGCTGGATGAGCTCCGCTCTTTCTGAATGAGCTCCGCTCTCGCTGGATGAGCTCCGCTCTCGCTGAATGAGCTCCGCTCTCTCTGAATGAGCTCCGCTCTCGCTGAATGAGCTCCGCTCTCTCTGAATGAGCTCCGCTCTCTCTGAATGAGCTCCGCTCTCGCTGGATGAGCTCCACTCTCGCTGAATGAGCTCCGCTCTCGCTGAATGAGCTCCGCTCTCGCTGAATGAGCTCCGCTCTCGCTGAATGAGCTCCATTTTCCCTGAATGAGCTCCGCTATCCCTGAATGAGCTCCGCTCTCGCTGGATGAGCTCCACTCTCGCTGAATGAGCTCCGCTCTCGCTGAATGAGCTCCGCTCTCGCTGAATGAGCTCCACTCTCCCTGAATGAGCTCCACTCTCGCTGAATGAGCTCCGCTCTCGCTGAATGAGCTCCGCTATCCCTGAATGAGCTCCGCTCTTTCTGAATGAGCTCCGCTCTCGCTGGATGAGCTCCGCTCTCGCTGAATGAGCTCCGCTCTCTCTGAATGAGCTCCGCTCTCGCTGAATGAGCTCCGCTCTCTCTGAATGAGCTCCGCTCTCTCTGAATGAGCTCCGCTCTCGCTGGATGAGCTCCACTCTCGCTGAATGAGCTCCGCTCTCGCTGAATGAGCTCCACTCTCGCTGGATGAGCTCCGCTCTTTCTGAATGAGCTCCGCTCTCTCTGAATGAGCTCCGCTCTTTCTGAATGAGCTCCGCTCTCTCTGAATGAGCTCCGCTCTCGCTGGATGAGCTCCACTCTCGCTGAATGAGCTCCGCTCTCGCTAAATGAGCTCCGCTCTCGCTGAATGAGCTCCGCTCTTTCTGAATGAGCTCCGCTCTCTCTCAATGAGCTCCGCTCTCGCTGGATGAGCTCCGCTGTCGCTGAATGAGCTCCGCTCTTTCTGAATGAGCTCCGCTCTCTCTGAATGAGCTCCGCTCTCGCTGGATGAGCTCCACTCTCGCTGAATGAGCTCCGCTCTCGCTGAATGAGCTCCACTCTCGCTGAATGAGCTCCGCTCTCGCTGAATGAGCTCCGCTATCCTGAATGAGCTCCGCTCTTTCTGAATGAGCTCCGCTCTCTCTGAATGAGCTCCGCTCTCGCTGGATGAGCTCCACTCTCGCTGAATGAGCTCCGCTCTCGCTGAATGAGCTCCGCTCTCGCTGAATGAGCTCCGCTCTCGCTGAATGAGCTCCGCTCTTTCTGAATGAGCTCCGCTCTCTCTGAATGAGCTCCGCTCTCGCTGGATGAGCTCCACTCTCGCTGAATGAGCTCCGCTCTCGCTGAATGAGCTCCACTCTCGCTGAATGAGCTCCGCTCTCGCTGAATGAGCTCCGCTATCCCTGAATGAGCTCCGCTCTCGCTGAATGAGCTCCACTCTCGCTGAATGAGCTCCGCTCTCGCTGAATGAGCTCCGCTCTCCCTGAATGAGCTCCGCTCTCGCTGAATGAGCTCCGCTCTCGCTGAATGAGCTCCGCTCTCGCTGAATGAGCTCCGCTCTCGCTGAATAAGCTCCGCTCTCGCTAAATGAGCTCCACTCTCGCTGAATGAGCTCCGCTCTCTCTGAATGAGCTCCGCTCTCGCTGAATGAGCTCCGCTCTTTCTGAATGAGCTCCGCTCTCTCTGAATGAGCTCCGCTCTCGCTGGATGAGCTCCACTCTCGCTGAATGAGCTCCGCTCTCGCTGAATGAGCTCCACTCTCGCTGAATGAGCTCCGCTCTCGCTGAATGAGCTCCGCTATCCCTGAATGAGCTCCGCTCTCGCTGAATGAGCTCCACTCTCGCTGAATGAGCTCCGCTCTCGCTGAATGAGCTCCGCTCTCCCTGAATGAGCTCCGCTCTCGCTGAATGAGCTCCGCTCTCGCTGAATGAGCTCCGCTCTCGCTGAATGAGCTCCGCTCTCGCTGAATAAGCTCCGCTCTCGCTAAATGAGCTCCACTCTCGCTGAATGAGCTCCGCTCTCTCTGAATGAGCTCCGCTCTCGCTGAATGAGCTCCGCTCTTTCTGAATGAGCTCCGCTCTCTCTGAATGAGCTCCGCTCTCGCTGGATGAGCTCCACTCTCGCTGAATGAGCTCCGCTCTCGCTGAATGAGCTCCGCTCTCGCTGAATGAGCTCCGCTCTCGCTGAATGAGCTCCATTTTCCCTGAATGAGCTCCGCTCTCGCTGAATGAGCTCCACTCTCGCTGAATGAGCTCCGCTCTCGCTGAATAAGCTCCGCTCTCGCTGAATGAGCTCCACTCTCCCTGAATGAGCTCCGCTCTCGCTGAATGAGCTCCGCTCTAGCTGAATGAGCTCCGCTCTCGCTGAATGAGCTCCGCTATCCCTGAATGAGCTCCGCTCTTTCTGAATGAGCTCCGCTGTCTCTGAATGAGCTCCGCTCTCGCTGGATGAGCTCCACTCTCGCTGAATGAGCTCCACTCTCCCTGAATGAGCTCCACTCTCGCTGAATGAGCTCCGCTCTCGCTGAATGAGCTCCGCTATCCCTGAATGAGCTCCGCTCTCGCTGAATGAGCTCCGCTCTCGCTGGATGAGCTCCGCTCTCGCTGAATGAGCTCCGCTCTCTCTGAATGAGCTCCGCTCTCGCTGAATGAGCTCCGCTCTCTCTGAATGAGCTCCGCTCTCTCTGAATGAGCTCCGCTCTCGCTGGATGAGCTCCACTCTCGCTGAATGAGCTCCGCTCTTTCTGAATGAGCTCCGCTCTCTCTGAATGAGCTCCGCTCTCGCTGGATGAGCTCCACTCTCGCTGAATGAGCTCCGCTCTCGCTGAATGAGCTCCACTCTCGCTGAATGAGCTCCGCTCTCGCTGAATGAGCTCCGCTATCCCTGAATGAGCTCCGCTCTCGCTGAATGAGCTCCACTCTCGCTGAATGAGCTCCGCTCTCGCTGAATGAGCTCCGCTCTCCCTGAATGAGCTCCGCTCTCGCTGAATGAGCTCCGCTCTCGCTGAATGAGCTCCGCTCTCGCTGAATGAGCTCCGCTCTCGCTGAATAAGCTCCGCTCTCGCTAAATGAGCTCCACTCTCGCTGAATGAGCTCCGCTCTCTCTGAATGAGCTCCGCTCTCGCTGAATGAGCTCCGCTCTTTCTGAATGAGCTCCGCTCTCTCTGAATGAGCTCCGCTCTCGCTGGATGAGCTCCACTCTCGCTGAATGAGCTCCGCTCTCGCTGAATGAGCTCCACTCTCGCTGAATGAGCTCCGCTCTCGCTGAATGAGCTCCGCTATCCCTGAATGAGCTCCGCTCTCGCTGAATGAGCTCCACTCTCGCTGAATGAGCTCCGCTCTCGCTGAATGAGCTCCGCTCTCCCTGAATGAGCTCCGCTCTCGCTGAATGAGCTCCGCTCTCGCTGAATGAGCTCCGCTCTCGCTGAATGAGCTCCGCTCTCGCTGAATAAGCTCCGCTCTCGCTAAATGAGCTCCACTCTCGCTGAATGAGCTCCGCTCTCTCTGAATGAGCTCCGCTCTCGCTGAATGAGCTCCGCTCTTTCTGAATGAGCTCCGCTCTCTCTGAATGAGCTCCGCTCTCGCTGGATGAGCTCCACTCTCGCTGAATGAGCTCCGCTCTCGCTGAATGAGCTCCGCTCTCGCTGAATGAGCTCCGCTCTCGCTGAATGAGCTCCATTTTCCCTGAATGAGCTCCGCTCTCGCTGAATGAGCTCCACTCTCGCTGAATGAGCTCCGCTCTCGCTGAATAAGCTCCGCTCTCGCTGAATGAGCTCCACTCTCCCTGAATGAGCTCCGCTCTCGCTGAATGAGCTCCGCTCTAGCTGAATGAGCTCCGCTCTCGCTGAATGAGCTCCGCTATCCCTGAATGAGCTCCGCTCTTTCTGAATGAGCTCCGCTGTCTCTGAATGAGCTCCGCTCTCGCTGGATGAGCTCCACTCTCGCTGAATGAGCTCCACTCTCCCTGAATGAGCTCCACTCTCGCTGAATGAGCTCCGCTCTCGCTGAATGAGCTCCGCTATCCCTGAATGAGCTCCGCTCTCGCTGAATGAGCTCCGCTCTCGCTGGATGAGCTCCGCTCTCGCTGAATGAGCTCCGCTCTCTCTGAATGAGCTCCGCTCTCGCTGAATGAGCTCCGCTCTCTCTGAATGAGCTCCGCTCTCTCTGAATGAGCTCCGCTCTCGCTGGATGAGCTCCACTCTCGCTGAATGAGCTCCGCTCTCGCTGAATGAGCTCCACTCTCGCTGGATGAGCTCCGCTCTTTCTGAATGAGCTCCGCTCTCTCTGAATGAGCTCCGCTCTTTCTGAATGAGCTCCGCTCTCTCTGAATGAGCTCCGCTCTCGCTGGATGAGCTCCACTCTCGCTGAATGAGCTCCGCTCTCGCTAAATGAGCTCCGCTCTCGCTGAATGAGCTCCGCTCTTTCTGAATGAGCTCCGCTCTCTCTCAATGAGCTCCGCTCTCGCTGGATGAGCTCCGCTGTCGCTGAATGAGCTCCGCTCTTTCTGAATGAGCTCCGCTCTCTCTGAATGAGCTCCGCTCTCGCTGGATGAGCTCCACTCTCGCTGAATGAGCTCCGCTCTCGCTGAATGAGCTCCACTCTCGCTGAATGAGCTCCGCTCTCGCTGAATGAGCTCCGCTATCCCTGAATGAGCTCCGCTCTTTCTGAATGAGCTCCGCTCTCTCTGAATGAGCTCCGCTCTCGCTGGATGAGCTCCACTCTCGCTGAATGAGCTCCGCTCTCGCTGAATGAGCTCCGCTCTCGCTGAATGAGCTCCGCTCTCGCTGAATGAGCTCCGCTCTTTCTGAATGAGCTCCGCTCTCTCTGAATGAGCTCCGCTCTCGCTGGATGAGCTCCACTCTCGCTGAATGAGCTCCGCTCTCGCTGAATGAGCTCCACTCTCGCTGAATGAGCTCCGCTCTCGCTGAATGAGCTCCGCTATCCCTGAATGAGCTCCGCTCTTTCTGAATGAGCTCCGCTCTCTCTGAATGAGCTCCGCTCTCGCTGGATGAGCTCAACTCTCGCTGAATGAGCTCCGCTCTCGCTGAATGAGCTCCGCTCTCGCTGAATGAGCTCCATTTTCCCTGAATGAGCTCCGCTCTCGCTGAATGAGCTCCACTCTCGCTGAATGAGCTCCGCTCTCGCTGAATGAGCTCCGCTCTCGCTGAATGAGCTCCGCTCTCGCTGAATGAGCTCCGCTCTTTCTGAATGAGCTCCGCTCTCTCTGAATGAGCTCCGCTCTCGCTGGATGAGCTCCACTCTCGCTGAATGAGCTCCGCTCTCGCTGAATGAGCTCCGCTCTCGCTGAATGAGCTCCGCTCTCGCTGAATGAGCTCCATTTTCCCTGAATGAGCTCCGCTCTCGCTGAATGAGCTCCACTCTCGCTGAATGAGCTCCGCTCTCGCTGAATAAGCTCCGCTCTCGCTGAATGAGCTCCGCTCTCGCTGAATAAGCTCCGCTCTCGCTAAATGAGCTCCACTCTCCCTGAATGAGCTCCGCTCTCGCTGAATGAGCTCCGCTATCCCTGAATGAGCTCCGCTCTTTCTGAATGAGCTCCGCTCTCTCTGAATGAGCTCCGCTCTCGCTGGATGAGCTCCACTCTCGCTGAATGAGCTCCACTCTCCCTGAATGAGCTCCACTCTCGCTGAATGAGCTCCACTCTCGCTGAATGAGCTCCGCTATCCCTGAATGAGCTCCGCTCTTTCTGAATGAGCTCCGCTCTCGCTGGATGAGCTCCGCTCTCGCTGAATGAGCTCCGCTCTCGCTGAATGAGCTCCACTCTCTCTAGATGAGCTCCGCTCTCGCTGAATGAGCTCCACTCTCACTGAATGAGCTCCATTTTCCCTGAATGAGCTCCGCTATCCCTGAATGAGCTCCGCTCTTTCTGAATGAGCTCCGCTCTCTCTGAATGAGCTCCGCTCTCGCTGGATGAGCTCCACTCTCGCTGAATGAGCTCCACTCTCCCTGAATGAGCTCCACTCTCGCTGAATGAGCTCCGCTCTCGCTGAATGAGCTCCGCTATCCCTGAATGAGCTCCGCTCTTTCTGAATGAGCTCCGCTCTCGCTGAATGAGCTCCGCTCTTTCTGAATGAGCTCCGCTCTCTCTGAATGAGCTCCGCTCTCGCTGGATGAGCTCCACTCTCGCTGAATGAGCTCCACTCTCCCTGAATGAGCTCCACTCTCGCTGAATGAGCTCCGCTCTCGCTGAATGAGCTCCGCTATCCCTGAATGAGCTCCGCTCTCGCTGAATGAGCTCCGCTCTCGCTGGATGAGCTCCGCTCTCGCTGAATGAGCTCCGCTCTCTCTGAATGAGCTCCGCTCTCGCTGAATGAGCTCCGCTCTCTCTGAATGAGCTCCGCTCTCTCTGAATGAGCTCCGCTCTCGCTGGATGAGCTCCACTCTCGCTGAATGAGCTCCGCTCTCGCTGAATGAGCTCCACTCTCGCTGGATGAGCTCCGCTCTTTCTGAATGAGCTCCGCTCTCTCTGAATGAGCTCCGCTCTTTCTGAATGAGCTCCGCTCTCTCTGAATGAGCTCCGCTCTCGCTGGATGAGCTCCACTCTCGCTGAATGAGCTCCGCTCTCGCTAAATGAGCTCCGCTCTCGCTGAATGAGCTCCGCTCTTTCTGAATGAGCTCCGCTCTCTCTCAATGAGCTCCGCTCTCGCTGGATGAGCTCCGCTGTCGCTGAATGAGCTCCGCTCTTTCTGAATGAGCTCCGCTCTCTCTGAATGAGCTCCGCTCTCGCTGGATGAGCTCCACTCTCGCTGAATGAGCTCCGCTCTCGCTGAATGAGCTCCACTCTCGCTGAATGAGCTCCGCTCTCGCTGAATGAGCTCCGCTATCCCTGAATGAGCTCCGCTCTTTCTGAATGAGCTCCGCTCTCTCTGAATGAGCTCCGCTCTCGCTGGATGAGCTCCACTCTCGCTGAATGAGCTCCGCTCTCGCTGAATGAGCTCCGCTCTCGCTGAATGAGCTCCGCTCTCGCTGAATGAGCTCCGCTCTTTCTGAATGAGCTCCGCTCTCTCTGAATGAGCTCCGCTCTCGCTGGATGAGCTCCACTCTCGCTGAATGAGCTCCGCTCTCGCTGAATGAGCTCCACTCTCGCTGAATGAGCTCCGCTCTCGCTGAATGAGCTCCGCTATCCCTGAATGAGCTCCGCTCTTTCTGAATGAGCTCCGCTCTCTCTGAATGAGCTCCGCTCTCGCTGGATGAGCTCAACTCTCGCTGAATGAGCTCCGCTCTCGCTGAATGAGCTCCGCTCTCGCTGAATGAGCTCCATTTTCCCTGAATGAGCTCCGCTCTCGCTGAATGAGCTCCACTCTCGCTGAATGAGCTCCGCTCTCGCTGAATGAGCTCCGCTCTCGCTGAATGAGCTCCGCTCTCGCTGAATGAGCTCCGCTCTTTCTGAATGAGCTCCGCTCTCTCTGAATGAGCTCCGCTCTCGCTGGATGAGCTCCACTCTCGCTGAATGAGCTCCGCTCTCGCTGAATGAGCTCCGCTCTCGCTGAATGAGCTCCGCTCTCGCTGAATGAGCTCCATTTTCCCTGAATGAGCTCCGCTCTCGCTGAATGAGCTCCACTCTCGCTGAATGAGCTCCGCTCTCGCTGAATAAGCTCCGCTCTCGCTGAATGAGCTCCGCTCTCGCTGAATAAGCTCCGCTCTCGCTAAATGAGCTCCACTCTCCCTGAATGAGCTCCGCTCTCGCTGAATGAGCTCCGCTATCCCTGAATGAGCTCCGCTCTTTCTGAATGAGCTCCGCTCTCTCTGAATGAGCTCCGCTCTCGCTGGATGAGCTCCACTCTCGCTGAATGAGCTCCACTCTCCCTGAATGAGCTCCACTCTCGCTGAATGAGCTCCACTCTCGCTGAATGAGCTCCGCTATCCCTGAATGAGCTCCGCTCTTTCTGAATGAGCTCCGCTCTCGCTGGATGAGCTCCGCTCTCGCTGAATGAGCTCCGCTCTCGCTGAATGAGCTCCACTCTCTCTAGATGAGCTCCGCTCTCTCTGAATGAGCTCCACTCTCACTGAATGAGCTCCATTTTCCCTGAATGAGCTCCGCTATCCCTGAATGAGCTCCGCTCTTTCTGAATGAGCTCCGCTCTCTCTGAATGAGCTCCGCTCTCGCTGGATGAGCTCCACTCTCGCTGAATGAGCTCCACTCTCCCTGAATGAGCTCCACTCTCGCTGAATGAGCTCCGCTCTCGCTGAATGAGCTCCGCTATCCCTGAATGAGCTCCGCTCTTTCTGAATGAGCTCCGCTCTCGCTGAATGAGCTCCGCTCTCGCTGGATGAGCTCCACTCTCGCTGAATGAGCTCCGCTCTCGCTGAATGAGCTCCGCTCTCGCTGAATGAGCTCCGCTCTTTCTGAATGAGCTCCGCTCTCGCTGGATGAGCTCCGCTCTCGCTGAATGAGCTCCGCTCTCGCTGAATGAGCTCCACTCTCTCTAGATGAGCTCCGCTCTCGCTGAATGAGCTCCACTCTCACTGAATGAGCTCCATTTTCCCTGAATGAGCTCCGCTCTCGCTGAATGAGCTCCGCTCTCGCTGAATGAGATCCATTTTCCCTGAATGAGCTCCACTCTCCCTGAATGAGCTCCGCTCTCGCTGAATGAGCTCCGCTCTCTCTGAATGAGCTCCGCTCTCTCTGAATGAGCTCCGCTCTCTCTGAATGAGCTCCATTTTCCCTGAATGAGCTCCGCTCTCGCTGAATGAGCTCCGCTCTCGCTGAATGAGCTCCGCTCTCGCTGAATGAGCTCCGCTCTCGCTGAATGAGCTCCACTCTCCCTGAATGAGCTCCGCTCTTTCTGAATGAGCTCCGCTCTCGCTGAATGAGCTCCGCTCTCGCTGAATGAGCTCCGCTCTCGCTGAATGAGCTCCGCTCTCGCTGGATGAGCTCCACTCTCCCTGAATGAGCTCCGCTCTCGCTAAATCAGCTCCGCTCTCTCTGAATGAGCTCCGCTCTCGCTGAATGAGCTCCGCTCTTTCTGAATGAGCACCGCTATCCCTGAATGAGCTCCGCTCTTTCTGAATGAGCTCCGCTCTCGCTGAATGAGCTCCGCTCTCGCTGAATGAGCTCCGCTCTCTCTGAATGAGCTCCGCTCTCGCTGAATGAGCTCCGCTATCCCTGAATGAGCTCCGCTCTCGCTGAATGAGCTCCACTCTCGCTGAATGAGCTCCGCTCTCTCTGAATGAGCTCCGCTCTTTCTGAATGAGCTCCGCTCTCTCTGAATGAGCTCCGCTCTCGCTGGATGAGCTCCACTCTCGCTGAATGAGCTCCGCTCTCTCGGAATGAGCTCCGCTCTCGCTGAATGAGCTCCGCTCTTTCTGAATGAGCTCCGCTCTCTCTGAATGAGCTCCGCTCTCGCTGGATGAGCTCCACTCTCGCTGAATGAGCTCCGCTCTCGCTGAATGAGCTCCGCTCTCGCTGAATGAGCTCCGCTCTCGCTGAATGAGCTCCATTTTCCCTGAATGAGCTCCGCTCTCGCTGAATGAGCTCCACTCTCGCTGAATGAGCTCCGCTCTCGCTGGATGAGCTCCACTCTCGCTGAATGAGCTCCACTCTCCCTGAATGAGCTCCACTCTCGCTGAATGAGCTCCGCTCTCGCTGAATGAGCTCCGCTATCCCTGAATGAGCTCCGCTCTTTCTGAATGAGCTCCGCTCTCGCTGGATGAGCTCCGCTCTCGCTGAATGAGCTCCGCTCTCGCTGAATGAGCTCCACTCTCTCTAGATGAGCTCCGCTCTCGCTGAATGAGCTCCACTCTCGCTGAATGAGCTCCATTTTCCCTGAATGAGCTCCGCTCTCGCTGAATGAGCTCCGCTCTCGCTGAATGAGATCCATTTTCCCTGAATGAGCTCCACTCTCCCTGAATGAGCTCCGCTCTCGCTGAATGAGCTCCACTCTCCCTGAATGAGCTCCGCTCTCGCTGAATGAGCTCCGCTCTCGCTGAATGAGCTCCGCTCTCGCTGAATGAGCTCCGCTCTTTCTGAATGAGCACCGCTATCCCTGAATGAGCTCCGCTCTTTCTGAATGAGCTCCGCTCTCTCTGAATGAGCTCCGCTCTCGCTGAATGAGCTCCGCTCTCTCTGAATGAGCTCCGCTCTCGCTGAATGAGCTCCGCTATCCCTGAATGAGCTCCGCTCTCGCTGAATGAGCTCCACTCTCGCTGAATGAGCTCCGCTCTCTCTGAATGAGCTCCGCTCTTTCTGAATGAGCTCCGCTCTCTCTGAATGAGCTCCGCTCTCGCTGGATGAGCTCCACTCTCGCTGAATGAGCTCCGCTCTCTCGGAATGAGCTCCGCTCTCGCTGAATGAGCTCCGCTCTTTCTGAATGAGCTCCGCTCTCTCTGAATGAGCTCCGCTCTCGCTGGATGAGCTCCACTCTCGCTGAATGAGCTCCGCTCTCGCTGAATGAGCTCCGCTCTCGCTGAATGAGCTCCGCTCTCGCTGAATGAGCTCCATTTTCCCTGAATGAGCTCCGCTCTCGCTGAATGAGCTCCACTCTCGCTGAATGAGCTCCGCTCTCGCTGAATAAGCTCCGCTCTCGCTGAATGAGCTCCGCTCTCGCTGAATAAGCTCCGCTCTCGCTAAATGAGCTCCACTCTCCCTGAATGAGCTCCGCTCTCGCTGAATGAGCTCCGCTATCCCTGAATGAGCTCCGCTCTTTCTGAATGAGCTCCGCTCTCTCTGAATGAGCTCCGCTCTCGCTGGATGAGCTCCACTCTCGCTGAATGAGCTCCACTCTCCCTGAATGAGCTCCACTCTTGCTGAATGAGCTCCGCTCTCGCTGAATGAGCTCCGCTATCCCTGAATGAGCTCCGCTCTTTCTGAATGAGCTCCGCTCTCGCTGGATGAGCTCCGCTCTCGCTGAATGAGCTCCGCTCTCGCTGAATGAGCTCCACTCTCTCTAGATGAGCTCCGCTCTCGCTGAATGAGCTCCACTCTCGCTGAATGAGCTCCATTTTCCCTGAATGAGCTCCGCTCTCGCTGAATGAGCTCCGCTCTCGCTGAATGAGATCCATTTTCCCTGAATGAGCTCCACTCTCCCTGAATGAGCTCCGCTCTCGCTGAATGAGCTCCACTCTCCCTGAATGAGCTCCGCTCTCGCTGAATGAGCTCCGCTCTCGCTGAATGAGCTCCGCTCTCGCTGAATGAGCTCCGCTCTCGCTGAATGAGCTCCGCTCTCGCTGAATGAGCTCCGCTCTCGCTGAATGAGCTCCGCTCTCGCTGAATGAGCTCCACTCTCCCTGAATGAGCTCCGCTCTCGCTGAATGAGCTCCACTCTCCCTGAATGAGCTCCGCTCTCGCTAAATGAGCTCCGCTCTCTCTGAATGAGCTCCGCTCTCGCTGAATGAGCTCCGCTCTTTCTGAATGAGCACCGCTATCCCTGAATGAGCTCCGCTCTTTCTGAATGAGCTCCGCTCTCTCTGAATGAGCTCCGCTCTCGCTGAATGAGCTCCGCTCTCTCTGAATGAGCTCCGCTCTCGCTGAATGAGCTCCGCTCTTTCTGAATGAGCTCCGCTCACTCTGAATGAGCTCCGCTCTCGCTGGATGAGCTCCACTCTCGCTGAATGAGCTCCGCTCTCGCTGAATGAGCTCCGCTCTCGCTGAATGAGCTCCGCTCTTTCTGAATGAGCTCCGCTCTCTCTGAATGAGCTCCGCTCTCGCTGGATGAGCTCCACTCTCGCTGAATGAGCTCCGCTCTCGCTGAATGAGCTCCGCTCTCGCTGAATGAGCTCCGCTCTCGCTGAATGAGCTCCATTTTCCCTGAATGAGCTCCGCTCTCGCTGAATGAGCTCCACTCTCGCTGAATGAGCTCCGCTCTCGCTGAATAAGCTCCGCTCTCGCTGAATGAGCTCCGCTCTCGCTGAATAAGCTCCGCTCTCGCTAAATGAGCTCCACTCTCCCTGAATGAGCTCCGCTATCCCTGAATGAGCTCCGCTCTTTCTGAATGAGCTCCGCTCTCTCTGAATGAGCTCCGCTCTCGCTGGATGAGCTCCACTCTCGCTGAATGAGCTCCACTCTCCCTGAATGAGCTCCACTCTCGCTGAATGAGCTCCGCTCTCGCTGAATGAGCTCCGCTATTTCTGAATGAGCTCCGCTCTTTCTGAATGAGCTCCGCTCTCGCTGGATGAGCTCCACTCTCGCTGAATGAGCTCCGCTCTCGCTGAATGAGCTCCACTCTCTCTAGATGAGCTCCGCTCTCGCTGAATGAGCTCCACTCTCGCTGAATGAGCTCCATTTTCCCTGAATGAGCTCCGCTCTCGCTGAATGAGCTCCGCTCTCGCTGAATGAGCTCCATTTTCCCTGAATGAGCTCCACTCTCCCTGAATGAGCTCCGCTCTCGCTGAATGAGCTCCGCTCTCTCTGAATGAGCTCCGCTCTCTCTGAATGAGCTCCGCTCTCGCTGAATGAGCTCCATTTTCCCTGAATGAGCTCCGCTCTCGCTGAATGAGCTCCGCTCTCGCTGAATGAGCTCCACTCTCGCTGAATGAGCTCCGCTCTCGCTGAATGAGCTCCGCTCTCCCTGAATGAGCTCCGCTCTCGCTGAATGAGCTCCGCTCTCGCTGAATGAGCTCCGCTCTCGCTGAATGAGCTCCGCTCTCGCTGAATAAGCTCCGCTCTCGCTAAATGAGCTCCACTCTCGCTGAATGAGCTCCGCTCTCTCTGAATGAGCTCCGCTCTCGCTGAATGAGCTCCGCTCTTTCTGAATGAGCTCCGCTCTCTCTGAATGAGCTCCGCTCTCGCTGGATGAGCTCCACTCTCGCTGAATGAGCTCCGCTCTCGCTGAATGAGCTCCGCTCTCGCTGAATGAGCTCCGCTCTCGCTGAATGAGCTCCATTTTCCCTGAATGAGCTCCGCTCTCGCTGAATGAGCTCCACTCTCGCTGAATGAGCTCCGCTCTCGCTGAATAAGCTCCGCTCTCGCTGAATGAGCTCCACTCTCCCTGAATGAGCTCCGCTCTCGCTGAATGAGCTCCGCTCTAGCTGAATGAGCTCCGCTCTCGCTGAATGAGCTCCGCTATCCCTGAATGAGCTCCGCTCTTTCTGAATGAGCTCCGCTGTCTCTGAATGAGCTCCGCTCTCGCTGGATGAGCTCCACTCTCGCTGAATGAGCTCCACTCTCCCTGAATGAGCTCCACTCTCGCTGAATGAGCTCCGCTCTCGCTGAATGAGCTCCGCTATCCCTGAATGAGCTCCGCTCTCGCTGAATGAGCTCCGCTCTCGCTGGATGAGCTCCGCTCTCTCTGAATGAGCTCCGCTCTCTCTGAATGAGCACCGCTCTCGCTGAATGAGCTCCGCTCTCTCTGAATGAGCTCCGCTCTCTCTGAATGAGCTCCGCTCTCGCTGGATGAGCTCCACTCTCGCTGAATGAGCTCCGCTCTCGCTGAATGAGCTCCACTCTCGCTGGATGAGCTCCGCTCTTTCTGAATGAGCTCCGCTCTCTCTGAATGAGCTCCGCTCTTTCTGAATGAGCTCCGCTCTCTCTGAATGAGCTCCGCTCTCGCTGGATGAGCTCCACTCTCGCTGAATGAGCTCCGCTCTCGCTAAATGAGCTCCGCTCTCGCTGAATGAGCTCCGCTCTTCTGAATGAGCTCCGCTCTCTCTCAATGAGCTCCGCTCTCGCTGGATGAGCTCCGCTGTCGCTGAATGAGCTCCGCTCTCTCTGAATGAGCTCCGCTCTCTCTGAATGAGCTCCGCTCTCGCTGGATGAGCTCCACTCTCGCTGAATGAGCTCCGCTCTCGCTGAATGAGCTCCACTCTCGCTGAATGAGCTCCGCTCTCGCTGAATGAGCTCCGCTATCCCTGAATGAGCTCCGCTCTTTCTGAATGAGCTCCGCTCTCTCTGAATGAGCTCCGCTCTCGCTGGATGAGCTCCACTCTCGCTGAATGAGCTCCGCTCTCGCTGAATGAGCTCCGCTCTCGCTGAATGAGCTCCGCTCTCGCTGAATGAGCTCCGCTCTTTCTGAATGAGCTCCGCTCTCTCTGAATGAGCTCCGCTCTCGCTGAATGAGCTCCACTCTCGCTGAATGAGCTCCGCTCTCGCTGAATGAGCTCCACTCTCGCTGAATGAGCTCCGCTCTCGCTGAATGAGCTCCGCTATCCCTGAATGAGCTCCGCTCTTTCTGAATGAGCTCCGCTCTCTCTGAATGAGCTCCGCTCTCGCTGGATGAGCTCAACTCTCGCTGAATGAGCTCCGCTCTCGCTGAATGAGCTCCGCTCTCGCTGAATGAGCTCCATTTTCCCTGAATGAGCTCCGCTCTCGCTGAATGAGCTCCACTCTCCCTGAATGAGCTCCGCTCTCGCTGAATGAGCTCCGCTCTCGCTGAATGAGCTCCGCTCTCGCTGAATGAGCTCCATTTTCCCTGAATGAGCTCCGCTCTCGCTGAATGAGCTCCACTCTCGCTGAATGAGCTCCGCTCTCTCTGAATGAGCTCCGCTCTTTCTGAATGAGCTCCGCTCTCTCTGAATGAGCTCCGCTCTCGCTGGATGAGCTCCACTCTCGCTGAATGAGCTCCGCTCTCTCTGAATGAGCTCCGCTCTCGCTGAATGAGCTCCGCTCTTTCTGAATGAGCTCCGCTCTCTCTGAATGAGCTCCGCTCTCGCTGGATGAGCTCCACTCTCGCTGAATGAGCTCCGCTCTCGCTGAATGAGCTCCGCTCTCTCTGAATGAGCTCCGCTCTCGCTGAATGAGCTCCATTTTCCCTGAATGAGCTCCGCTCTCGCTGAATGAGCTCCGCTCTCGCTGAATGAGCTCCGCTCTCGCTGAATGAGCTCCATTTTCCGTGAATGAGCTCCACTCTCCCTGAATGAGCTCCGCTCTCGCTGAATGAGCTCCGCTCTAGCTGAATGAGCTCCGCTCTCGCTGAATGAGCTCCGCTATCCCTGAATGAGCTCCGCTCTTTCTGAATGAGCTCCGCTCTCTCTGAATGAGCTCCGCTCTCGCTGGATGAGCTCCACTCTCGCTGAATGAGCTTCACTCTCCCTGAATGAGCTCCACTCTCGCTGAATGAGCTCCGCTCTCGCTGAATGAGCTCCGCTATCCCTGAATGAGCTCCGCTCTTTCTGAATGAGCTCCGCTCTCGCTGAATGAGCTCCGCTCTCGCTGAATGAGCTCCGCTCTTTCTGAATGAGCTCCGCTCTCTCTGAATGAGCTCCGCTCTCGCTGGATGAGCTCCACTCTCGCTGAATGAGCTCCGCTCTCGCTGAATGAGCTCCGCTCTTTCTGAATGAGCTCCGCTCTCTCTGAATGAGCTCCGCTCTTTCTGAATGAGCTCCGCTCTCTCTGAATGAGCTCCGCTCTCGCTGGATGAGCTCCACTCTCGCTGAATGAGCTCCGCTCTCGCTGAATGAGCTCCGCTCTCGCTGAATGAGCTCCGCTCTCGCTGAATGAGCTCCATTTTCCCTGAATGAGCTCCGCTCTCGCTGAATGAGCTCCACTCTCGCTGAGTGAGCTCCGCTCTCGCTGAATAAGCTCCGCTCTCGCTAAATGAGCTCCACTCTCCCTGAATGAGCTCCGCTCTCGCTGAATGAGCTCCGCTCTCGCTGAATGAGCTCCGCTCTCGCTGAATGAGCTCCGCTATCCCTGAATGAGCTCCGCTCTTTCTGAATGAGCTCCGCTCTCTCTGAATGAGCTCCGCTCTCGCTGGATGAGCTCCACTCTCGCTGAATGAGCTCCGCTCTCGCTGAATGAGCTCCGCTATCCCTGAATGAGCTCCGCTCTTTCTGAATGAGCTCCGCTCTCGCTGGATGAGCTCCGCTCTCGCTGAATGAGCTCCGCTCTCTCTGAATGAGCTCCGCTCTCGCTGGATGAGCTCCACTCTCGCTGAATGAGCTCCGCTCTCGCTGAATGAGCTCCACTCTCGCTGAATGAGCTCCGCTCTTTCTGAATGAGCTCCGCTCTCTCTGAATGAGCTCCGCTCTTTCTGAATGAGCTCCGCTCTCTCTGAATGAGCTCCGCTCTCGCTGGATGAGCTCCACTCTCGCTGAATGAGCTCCGCTCTCGCTAAATGAGCTCCGCTCTCGCTGAATGAGCTCCGCTCTTTCTGAATGAGCTCCGCTCTCTCTGAATGAGCTCCGCTCTCGCTGGATGAGCTCCGCTGTCGCTGAATGAGCTCCGCTCTTTCTGAATGAGCTCCGCTCTCTCTGAATGAGCTCCGCTCTCGCTGGATGAGCTCCACTCTCGCTGAATGAGCTCCGCTCTCGCTGAATGAGCTCCACTCTCGCTGAATGAGCTCCGCTCTCGCTGAATGAGCTCCGCTATCCCTGAATGAGCTCCGCTCTTTCTGAATGAGCTCCGCTCTCTCTGAATGAGCTCCGCTCTCGCTGGA
>CATNEM010000031.1:0-100000 GCA_950096795.1 Macrostomum cliftonense | reverse complement strand
AAAAAAGTCTCCAATGCTCAACTTTTCCTCGTTAAATCCCCAGCCCTGACTCGCTCACGCACTCGCGGCCAAAGGTGAATGGCTACATTCCCATTTCCTTTTTCATTAATCAGCTACAAGCATACTGTCTGCGCCAGGAAAGTACCCACTTCGTCTTTTATCTTCTTCCCCAGTGTTCCGTGATACCGGAAGCTACGGGTTCCGTTCTGGCTACTTGCTCAGGCCGGGCTCATAAATCATTAGCTACTCGATTGGGATTTTGCAAATTAGGCTCCATGCTTTGCTCTAGCTATTCTCTTAGCTTTTCCCGCTGGGTTAAAATAGACAGCTTTTCTTTGAATTAATTCGGAAAAGCGGCTGCATTCACTTGGATCAGCTGTCTGTGAGGTCTGATTATTGAAGTCAATTAGTGCTAGTTAAAATTTTTGTATTATAATGCTGTGCAAGTACTAGAGTGACAGGCTGAAGTACAGTGTCAGCGTGTACTAGAGTGACAGGCTGAAGTTCAATGTCAGCGTGTACTAGAGTGACAGGCCGAAGTTCAATGTCAGCGTGTACTAGAGTGACAGGCTGAAGTTCCGTGTCAGCGTGTACTAGAGTGACAGGCTGAAGTACAGTGTCAGCGTGTACTAGAGTGACAGGTTGAAGTACAGTGTCAGCGTGTACTAGAGTGGCAGGTTGAAGTTCAATGTCAGCGTGTACTAGAGTGACAGGCCTGAAGTACAGTGTCAGCGTGTAGAGTGACAGGCTGAAGTACAGTGTCAGCGTGTACTAGAGTGACAGGCCGAAGTTCAATGTCAGCGTGTACTAGAGTTACAGGCTGAAGTACAGTGTCAGCGTGTACTAGAGTGACAGGCTGAAGTACAGTGTCAGCGTGTACTAGAGTGACAGGCTGAAGTACATTGTCAGGGTGTACTAGAGTTACAGGCTGAAGTACAGTGTCAGCGTGTACTAGAGTGACAGGCTGAAGTACAGTGTCAGCGTGTACTAGAGTGACAGGCTGAAGTTCAGTGTCAGCGTGTACTAGAGTGACAGGCTGAAGTACAGTGTCAGCGTGTACTAGAGTGACAGGTTGAAGTACAGTGTCAGCGTGTACTAGAGTGGCAGGTTGAAGTTCAATGTCAGCGTGTACTAGAGTGACAGGCTGAAGTACATTGTCAGCGTGTACTAGAGTGACAGGCTGAAGTACAGTGTCAGCGTGTACTAGAGTGACAGGCTGAAGTACAGTGTCAGCGTGTACTAGAGTGACAGGCTGAAGTACATTTAGAGTCAGGGAGTAGTGTACTAGAGTTACAGGCTGAAGTACAGTGTCAGCGTGTACTAGAGTGACAGGCTGGAGTACAGTGTCAGCGTGTACTAGAGTGACAGGCTGAAGTTCAGTGTCAGCGTGTACTAGAGTGACAGGCTGAAGTACAGTGTCAGCGTGTACTAGAGTGACAGGCTGAAGTTCAGTGTCAGCGTGTACTAGAGTGACAGGCTGAAGTACAGTGTCAGCGTGTACAAGAGCTTTTCGAGTCAATATCGGGGAATTAGATGAACAGAACACTCACCGATCCAACAGAACGACTCTTCCCTCCTCCACGCAGCAGAGAATCTTCGACAGCGGCTCGTCCGTGTACCCGGCGCCCCAGTTCAACGTCCTGGCCAGGTCGTTCCCAGTGCCGAGCGGCAGGATGGCCACGGGCGGGCAGGGGCTAATGCCCAGCCTGTCGATTGTGGACAGCACCCAGCCGGCGGTACCGTCGCCGCCGCAGACGAGGATGCGCAGTCCGGGCACCCGGCGGAACAGATCCAGGGCGAAGGCGGGCTCGTGCTGCGTCAGGTCGAACACCTGGCGAGGATTCAACAGCCAGAGGAACTTGTGCATCAGTTTGGCGCCGAGGTTGCCGCCGGACCGGGGGTTGATGAACACCAGGACTGGCCGGACGTGCGGCGAGGATGCAGTCGGCTTGATGACGAACGCTGAATGGGCCGCCGGCGACGGCTGAACAGGCTGGCCTGAAACGCAACGATAGTAAACATTTGTTTGTACTTTACCTACCTGGTGGCTGAACAGATTCTAGAATCTCTCACTGTCTGCTGCTGCTGAAGCCTGAGAACCTCCCGCGCTCCCGCTGCCACCACCAGCGGCAGGCGGCTGCTGCAAATTCGACTTGGACTTTCTTCGCTTGAACGAATTCTTTCGACAGCTTCGCCGCCTGGTGGACGATCGGTTCTGACACTTTGGCGGAGTTTTTGTCACCCAGGAGGGCGGCAGAATGATTGACGCGTGCGGGCCGAAATTGCACGACTCGTCGATAAGGTGCATCATGAAGCAGTTGACCTTGTTGTGATAGGCCGCCTTGCACCAGCTGCACGAGATGGCGATCACCTCCTTGTTGTTGAAGGGAAACTTCTGCTGGAATGACTGAATGACCGGCGGGGCAAAAGTTTTGAGTTCTAAGCAATCGGAGATTTGCTAGGTAAGTGATGAGAATTTACCTTTCCGCAAGCTTTGCATTTTCCATCCTGACGCCTTCTGTGCACCCAGTGATGCTTGGTAAACAGCTGCAAACAGGAAATCTACGCTTTTACTAAGAGGAAGCTCAATTTTTTTTGCTGTGAAGCGTAAGCTTTTACTTGAAGGTGAGCTATTACACTGTGATGAAGCTGAATGTTTTACTGTGATGAAGCTGAATGTGTTACTGTGATGAAGCTGAATGTGTCACTGTGATGAAGCTGAATGTTTTACTGTGATGAAGCTGAATGTGTTACTGTGATGAAGCTGAATGTTTTACTGTGATGAAGCTGAATGTTTTACTGTGATGAAGCTGAATGTGTTACTGTGATGAAGCTGAATGTTTTACTGTGATGAAGCTAAATGTATTACTGTGATGAAGCTGAATGTGTCACTGTGATGAAGCTGGATGTGTTACTGTGATGAAGCTGAATGTATTACTGTGATGAAGCTGAATGTGTTACTGTGATGAAGCTGAATGTGTTACTGTGATGAAGCTGAATGTGTTACTGTGATGAAGCTGAATGTGTCACTGTGATGAAGCTGAATGTGTTACTGTGATGAAGCTGAATGTGTTACTGTGATGAAGCTGAATGTTTTACTGTGATGAAGCTGAATGTGTCACTGTGATGAAGCTGAATGTGTCACTGTGATGAAGCTGAATGTGTCACTGTGATGAAGCTGAATGTGTCACTGTGATGAAGCTGAATGTTTTACTGTGATGAAGCTGGATGTGTTACTGTGATGAAGCTGAATGTGTCACTGTGATGAAGCTGAATGTTTTACTGTGATGAAGCTGAATGTGTTACTGTGATGAAGCTGAATGTGTCACTGTGATGAAGCTGAATGTGTTACTGTGATGAAGCTGAATGTGTCACTGTGATGAAGCTGAATGTTTTACTGTGATGAAGCTGAATGTGTCACTGTGATGAAGCTGAATGTGTCACTGTGATGAAGCTGAATGTGTCACTGTGATGAAGCTGAATGTTTTACTGTGATGAAGCTGGATGTGTTACTGTGATGAAGCTGAATGTGTCACGGTGATGAAGCTAAATTATCGCTCACCTCTCCCTGACGTCCAGTCTCTCGGTAGCTTCTGACACAGGCCTCCCGGAATGTTGGCTTGCAGCGAAATGAAATCTTTAAAATGGTTTTGTGGTTCAAGCTACACTTTGCTTTTTATTTAAGTTTTGGATAATTTCAATATGAAACTAATAATTTTAAACATTTTTGGCGCGCATAGCCAACTAAAAATGATCATTTTCTTAAAGATTTAAGGCTACACGCCAACAATAATAAGAAACTGAGCACTTTTCCAAGACCCAGGCCTAAACATTATTTAATCTGGATAGACATGACCAACTATAGCCTTGTTTACTACCTAACTATTGAAGCTATTGTGATCTGCTAGACACACTGGCTAGGATTAAGCTCGGATTGCGCTAGTTAGCCTGCCGTCTCTCTCACTGCTCCCGATCCCGCTTCAGTAATGAGCCAGAGTGGTAAGGGGAGGGGCCTCAAGCGGCACCATCTGGCAAAATCCCTGTCCCTCCCCCGGCAGCGCTGCAGCTGCTCAAAGTGGGGACCGGGCGGCCCCCTGCTCGCGGAAGAGACGGACGGCAGCAAAATATGTCGCTGAAAAAAAGGGAATAATAATATTTTTTTCCTCAGCCAAACCCGACCGACAGTGAGTGGGGAAGGCCGCTTAAAGCATAGCGGCTGCTTCTGAATTGATTCGCCCACTCTATTGAGTGATGAAGCTATGCGGCACTCGGCTCATGCGACGTAAACAAGCCATTGTCAAGTATCTTTTTGTAAAACAAAAATACCGCCTGACAGACAAGTACATCGTGACTCACGCTGCCAGCTTGAATCTCTAAATAGTCCAAAATTTACCTTAGCCAATTGATTGAAGCAGCCGGTGTGAATTATTATCTTGCACGTTGTGCACTTCTTCTTGGCTCCCGTCTTCTGTAAAGAGCAGTACAATACATTTTTAATTTTTTTGTACGAAGGTTTTACTGTTTTTTTTTCCGCTTGGAACCGATTCACTCACGCTGCAGTCGGACTCTCCGACGTAGCAAAAATCTCCGCTGGCTCCGGTGTCGATCCAGATGTGCTCGCCGTTGACGGCCGCGTCCTGGAGGGTCATGGGGGCCTAGTAGCTTAGTAGGGGATCATGGGGGAGATGGCTAGTAGCTTACTAGGGGATCATGGGAGACTAGGCTAGTAGCTTACTAGGGGATCATGGGGGAGAAGGCTAGTAGCTTACTAGGGGATCATGGGACACTAGGCTAGTAGCTTACTAGGGGATCATGGGAGACTAGGCTAGTAGCTTACTAGGGGATCATGGGACACTAGGCTAGTAGCTTACTAGGGGATCATGGGACACTAGGCTAGTAGCTTACTAGGGGATCATGGGAGACTAGGCTAGTAGCTTACTAGGGGATCATGGGACACTAGGCTAGTAGCTTACTAGGGGATCATGGGAGACTAGGCTAGTAGCTTACTAGGGGATCATGGGAGACTAGGCTAGTAGCTTACTAGGGGATCATGGGACACTAGGCTAGTAGCTTACTAGGGGATCATGGGACACTAGGCTAGTAGCTTACTAGGGGATCATGGGGGAGAAGGCTAGTAGCTTACTAGGGGATCATGGGGGAGAAGGCTAGTAGCTTACTAGGGGATCATGGGAGACTAGGCTAGTAGCTTACTAGGGGATCATGGGAGACTAGGCTAGTAGCTTACTAGGGGATCATGGGGGAGAAGGCTAGTAGCTTACTAGGGGATCATGGGGGAGAAGGCTAGTAGCTTACTAGGGGATCATGGGGGAGAAGGCTAGTAGCTTACTAGGGGATCATGGGGGAGAAGGCTAGTAGCTTACTAGGGGATCATGGGGGAGAAGGCTAGTAGCTTACTAGGGGATCATGGGGGAGAAGGCTAGTAGCTTACTAGGGGATCATGGGAGACTAGGCTAGTAGCTTACTAGGGGATCATGGGGGAGATGGCTAGTAGCTTACTAGGGGATCATGGGAGACTAGGCTAGTAGCTTACTAGGGGATCATGGGAGACTAGGCTAGTAGCTTACTAGGGGATCATGGGACACTAGGCTAGTAGCTTACTAGGGGATCATGGGACACTAGGCTAGTAGCTTACTAGGGGATCATGGGACACTAGGCTAGTAGCTTACTAGGGGATCATGGGAGAGAAGGCTAGGAGCTCACTGAGAGATCATAGGTGAGACAGAAATAACTAACTGAACTCTCGGAGAAGAGGGCTGCAGAAACCAAGGCCAAGACCGCAACCAAAGCCCCTGTTTAAAATTTGTTTTTGACTTAATCGCATGCAAAGCTTTTGTTTAATGATGCGCTCATAAGAAACCTTTTAGTTTGAATAGCTGAAACAGGGCCAAAGTCTCATAACTGGAACAGGGACAGCAAAATGCAGACTAATAGATATTTTCTGCCCTTCGCACGCGTCAACAACCCTATAGCAGCGGCAAACTCCACGACCCGAGGCAACTAGTACGCCGATAAGATCTGTGCGCAGCGGGTCAAAGTGTCAAAATTGCTAATTTTAACAGTTGCAGTCAACATGACTATGTCATACGAGCTAAGCTGCTATGAAATCTGGGGGCATGGTTCCTAGAAGAAATTTGTTTAAAATTGGCTTCACTATTTGCTTTGTGACAGCGATAACGCGAGCAACTGCGCCGAGGCTAACGCCAGAAAGCAAGGTAAGGACACGCACGCTGGCACAGCGATATAGGCGCAATGAGCAGGCCTTGTTTGCGTTGTTTTTGCAGACTGTGGACTTTTAACCTACCCTCTCTTAGCCTCGCTACGTGGCAGAAACTGGTTAGTTGGGAAGGGAGTTGGTTGGTGGATGCTCAGATATTTGACTCGAAAGGCTTAACCGACAGATAGGGTGGGGGTGGGGCAAGATTCGACTGAATGGGCCGGTGTAAAAGCGCCCCTAATTCGCTATTATCTCTGCCCTAGCCAGCTTGTTGACTCAGCAAACTGTGTGCCCGCAGCAAAGAAGTCCGCATTGACTGCGACAGTATGTTGGTATGTTGGCTAACGCGCAGCCCCAGTTAACAAAATGTAGTCAGACTTGCCAGTTAGAGAGAGAGATACGGGAACAGTTAGGAAACTCAGACAGATAAGATAGCTGATGATAGCAGGGGGGCGCGCTGGTGCATAAATCGGAGCGAGCCCCGTCTTGCTAGTCCCTCCGCCACGCAGCGCATTCAACTCTTCACCTCACTCTTCACTGTCATTCGCAAGGCAAATCGCTAAACAGGCAATCATGTCCGCTGGAGGATTCGCAGGCAAGTGGAAGCTAATTGACTCCGAGAACTTCGACGAGTACATGAAGGCTCTGGGCGTCGGCCTGGTGATGCGCACCGCCGGGGCCACCGCCAAGCCGGTGCAGGAGATCAGCGAGGCCGGCGGCCGCTGGACCATCAAGACCGTCTCGACATTCAAGAGTTCGGAAATCAGCTTCACCCTGGGCGAGCAGTTCGATGAGACCACCGCCGACGGGCGCAAAGTGAAGTCCACCGTGCGCCAGGAGGGCAACAAGCTGATCCACGAGCAGAAAGGCGACCCGGACTCCACCATCATCCGCGAGCTGGACGCCGACGGCAAGCACTTCGTCATGACCCTCGAGGCCAAGGGAGTCGTTTGCAAGAGGAAGTACGAGAAGGACGAGTAAAGTTGTCCCTTAGCTCACTCATGAAGACAAACAAATGACTGCTCTTTGAATACATCGTTTTTAATGAAACTAGCATTAGTAAAATAGTAGCACGAAATAAAACTGTCACAATTACTTAAAAAGTTTAATAAGTCTAAGCATTATTTATTGTAACTATGCGTCTGTGCCTATTTTGTGTTATTTATAATCTAACGAGCACTTACCGACCAGTCAACTGCTGTTTTCCAAGCTGCTGGAACTGGTTGCAGCTGCGGAGGCTGCGGCTGCTTCTGTTGCTGCTGTTGTTGCTGATATCCGGGATGCAAGAATCTAACCTTGCCGCTGTCTGACTGGTTTGAGGCGAGACCGGCATTTGTAGGCCTGAAATAGAGAAGAAACTAATCGTGTTAAGCTTTTCCAACTTACATGGCCTCTGGCCATTGATTCCATTTTGGGCCAACTTTTAGTTTCCTACCAAATCACTATGCCCGCAGTCGCACACAAGCAAGATTTGACACGGTCTCACAGGCAACATTAGCTGGGGCATTTCGATGTATCGACCTTCTTGATACGCCTCTAAATTCATACTTAATACATGAAGCATGCGATGATAAACGAGGTTTATTTCCGTCAACGAGCAGAGCAGGAAAGCAAAGTAACAACTTGAAGCTAGAAATGACGCAGGATGGCTATGCAAGAAAATTACATTGTTATTGGTCCCACGGGGTATTGGTGTCTCGCTCTGTGTGCGCCGATGTAACTTATCCTTCGTCAGGTTTTGCATAGAAAGCTCGCGCATAACTCCCCATGGAAATCACTGAGCCAGATCGAATACGCTGAGTGCAAAAATTAAGTACTAATGGATAATGGCCCTGTTTGAAAATGTTGAAACGCCTATTTTTACCATTCTTTCCATAATATGCCAAGCTCGTACATGAAGTCCCTCCCTAATGGCTCCCCCTCAAAGCCCTTCGACTCACTCCCCAGCCCAGAGCTGCCTCGATGGATTGGTTTCGTCGGCGCCCGCCCGCACCCGGTGGCGACCGCAAGAGGCCACGTCAACTGATGAGGCGCGTGGCTTGCCGGCCGCCTCGGCCGAATCGTTTGCTGAATTTGGCCCAGGACAGCCGCCTGAACCCGCGCGAGGCGTCAAGGCGGCAGCGGCGCCACCGGTGCCACCCGGTGCGACCACTGGCCGACGCCAGCAGGCCTCGTCTAGGGAGCCAGTGCGGCAGCCAACTGGCGCGCCGAATGCTCCTGGCACCTGGAGGAAGTTGCTCGACACCGACTGGGTCGCTGCCGCCGCTGCTGCCGCGGCGGAGCAACGTGACGCTCGTCGCGACTCGTCAGTGCCGTCATCCGACGATAGGAACAGCGAGTCGGACGAGGTTCTGGAACCGCAGGAGGCTTTGGCGGCTTCCTCCAGGTAGGCGCAATGTACGCAGATTTTTGGCATCTCAAGGGAGCGGCCGCGCTTCCGGCCAAAGGCTGCTGGTAGGGCGAGGCGGCTAAAAATTCCAGTCCCGCCGCTGCTGCTGGCACTGCCGCTTCGAGCTGCGCCTCGGCCATCGGCAGATTCGCAGCCGCAGCAGCGTTCCCGACTGCAGAATGCACCGGCTGTCGTTTCCGGCGAGCTTGAGGGCGCCGATTCGTCGTGGTAAGCGACATCGTAGCTGTTGGATCTGTGCTTGGATGCGTTGTAGGGATTAGCGAGGTCCAGCCGTGAAGTCTCGTCGGCTGAACCATCGGGAGCTGAACCAGATCCTGTCAACGAGGCAGCTGGCGACAAGGAAGCTGGACAACGCGCTAGAGACCTAGTTGGACCGTCAGGTCGCGATGGAACATCGATGGACGCTGCGATGGGAGCTGCCGGCTCCACAACAATCGGGATTAAGGGGTAGCAACTGTCCTGTTGTTGTTGTTGCTGCTGCTGCTGCTGCTGCTGTGGCCGCTGCTGGTTTTGCTGCTTTGGCTTGCTTGTCGACCACTGACAAAGACCTTTCTGCCAGAATGGCATGGTCAGAGAATCTAAGATCTAAGCTCGACCGCTACTGCTCTCTCTCTCGCTCTGTCTTGAACTGCCAAGGTGCTTACGACCCTTATTTGATGGATATGTTTGGCATGGAGCTGGTTGAGTGACGCCCATGCCGGTTTGGGGAGCTCCCCCTGCTCCCCCGGCCTCGCCTTCCCTCTTGTAAATGTTTTGGCCGCCCAGCAGTAGACTGGGGTTGGGGATAATTTCCCGCAGCCCAATCGGAGAAGATCCTGAGCTGAGTAGCTCGCAGCAAGCTGATGCAGAGCAGGTAGGCATTAGCTATGAGCCAAATGAGACAAAGACGATTTTTTAGAGTGTTGCTTAAAAAAATTCCCTGTCATTGAATGAGCTTTTGTCAATCAGCCCATTCGGTATAGTACAATTTAAAATTCTAAAAAATCAAAGATTTTAAAATTGTGATTTGCATTGTACTTTTAAATCTACCCGTACCCACTCGAGCCATTTTTGCTGCCCTCACATGTTATACTGTTCAACATAATTTGAAAGTAAAAAAGTACACTGGTTTGTTTATTTTTTATAGTTTCGAAAATTTATAGATAATCTAATGCTACTTAAAAAAACAGCAAAAAATCTGCTATGCATGCTACTGTAAGTAGGCAGTTTAATCTAGCTCGTAGATTTGTATTGAGTAAAGCAGATTGTTAGTGGGTGTCAGAGAACTTTTTGTCGCTTTTGTGTTTTGTGTTTGTCGCTTTTTGTCGCTTTTAAAACCTAGCAGAGGTTTTAACGTCTCGAAGACAAAAGAAAACTTTCTTTCATCTATTTTATTCTCCGAACTTTGAAATCTCCTCTCTGTCGGTGAAAAAAAGTTGATAACGATTGACCACATTATGCGAGCAATTATGAAAACTGATCAAGTGATGAGGAATGCTCGTAATAGCAGTAAGGATATTATTCATTTGGGCATCGGTTCTGCTTGATGCAGCCAGTTCGCAGCTGCATGAATCGGATTCGCCCCGCCCATACTCAATACCCAACTCCCTGAGGATCTTGTTGCCTTAGATGGCCTGACTTAAGACAAAAAACCCACGATTTATGATCCTCGGGGTTAGTGCCGGCTGGGAAGCTGTAGGCCGCGGTGAGGCGAGGGGATGAAGAGCTAACACTTGGGGTGCGCGGGCTCAGTACAGGGCAGTACCGATAAGGCTTTAATCTCTATGCAAACAGCAGCTGCTAGCGGCCGCATCTTTTTTTCTCAAGGAGAGTCTGCGATCGAGCGCTAACTGCGCCCAGTCCCCAGTGTCCGCTTTCTGGGCCTACAGGGGCTTCCTGAGAGCGGGCGCAGTCTATCCTAAGTAGAGCCGCCGCTTGTCGGCTAGTTGTACCATTTCCGCATCACCAGTTTACATCGCGGCTGCTGTGCTTAAAATTGTAGCAGATAAAATATATTACGAGTACATAAGGAAATTGGATGAGGGATGCCATCGTTGAGTGATTATAGATGCCGCGAGTTGTTTGCAAAAGCTTTAAAGACAAGCTAAGTGAACATTCTGTTTTCGCATTTGCTTTTTTATGCAACTTCATTTCAGAATGCAACCGCGAATTTGCACTCGTAACAGTACTCACAGAATAACAAAGACCCCAAATGTCTTGCTGTCTGAGAATATGGTGCCCTACACAAAGAAAAGCCTCAGAAAGCGACAATTCGGTCTCTCCTCAGGATCGAGGTAATGATTTTGAGCTTCAATTCCCAACGTAGGCCGCAATAGCCGGCCATTTTGCAGGAAATGAGCAAATCAGTCACGAACTGAAGCCAGAAAAAATTGATGAGGAACGCATTGGTTTTTACCTTTGGCAAAGAAATCCGACAGCAGGTGGAAGAAGCTGGTTTTGATCGTTGGGCGGAAATTGCCAAATCCCCATCTATATAGATCCAACGGGCCACACCGGGCATAATTCTACATCAGCTCGGTAACGGCTCACCCGAGGCGGATAAAAAATCTTCCAAACCGAAGATAGATGGAGAAGAATTAACGCCTCGAATTTTAGTGGCCCGTTAAGCTTGTTCTCGAGGCCAAATACTGCGTATTTTACCTAAAGGGATGCCAAGGATTAACTGATAGAGTAGTTTAGCGCTTCCACCTCTGCCTGCATGAGAGAGACTAATAGCTAATGGAGGCAGTGCTTTTGCTTAGTCCGTCCTTGGAGGGGGTTTTAGAATGGCTCCTAAACGCTAACCATTAGTGCCTTCATTTGCAGAAAATAGCACTCTGTTATTTTTATTTCCGCCAGACAGATAGACAGCTAACACAGTGACGTGCAGTTGCGAATGTATTGCGAGGCCCATTGTCTGCTAACCTCCGATAAGCATGTCCGTCATACTCCATCAGACTCCCCCCGGAGCAAGGTTGCACTTTAAGCCAAATGCTCAGTCAAAGAGTCGCGGCAAGCTGCATTGTGTTCAATACACAGTGGCAGGGACTGTTTGCAACAAAAAAACGGCTTGTTTAAACAATGCCTAAGCCCAGCCGGCTTATCTCAAGTGCCCAACGTTTGAATTTCAGGCGGGGCCAAATATGCGTGTAGGACAGCGCGTGAGCTTGCAGCGGTTTTCATCGGCTCGGAGAGTTTAAGACGCAAAAGTACACGCGAACTGATGCCTAAAAGTTTTCAGCAACCGGAGATAGTTTAAGTGTTTGTCAAAGATCGGATGGGTCAGATCTGAGAGACAGGGGCAGACAGGCACACTTCAGAAACGGATGAAGAAAGTCCACAAAAGCGGTCGTTCCGCTTTCTACTATAGTCTCTAAGCCGGAAAATCAATCGTTCACATCTGATTGCTTTTCCATCGCTCTTCGATTCGCTCACGCGCCTCGTCCTTAAAAGCAAAATCATTTCTGCCTCCCATTTTTTTCTCTCCCAGTTGCACTACTGAGAGCCCGCCCCTCTCTCAGTGTTTATCTCGAGTTCAAATTATTCTCCCTCGGATTTTTCTTTATTTGAAATTTGCCAAGTTCGCCTACAATAGTATACCGGTAGGTCGGGTCTCTGGCTAATTCTCCCCCTTTTCTGCTTCAATTTTCATTAGTGCCACTGCATAGTCTCTGCTCAGGCCTGTTCCTCGTCTTCAGTGCTCTTCCCAGTCTGACAACTTCAATTTCCTGTCTTATTGCGACTTTCTGATTTGTCTGTTCGGTTCTTTGACCCCTCTGTCAGTTTTTATCAGGTTGAGCCTCAGGGATCAGTTGGTAAAGCCGTGTCAAACGAACGCAAATAGCAAAACTTACCCAGCTTGCGGCTGGCTTGCGTCTCCGCCGGTTCTTCTTTCAGCTGGCTCGCTCAAATCCTCAACTAAAATTTTCACCTGTCGAGCTTTGGCCATCCAAATCCGGATGCAATGATTTCGGTTCCAATGGTCTTTCACTAGCACAACAGATATTCGGAGACCAAAATTGAACACTACGAGAAGAAACAGCTGAAACCAGTAAAAAACCAGTGCTGCAGAAAAATGATCAAATTTGGGTGCAACTTTGAGGCGATTTTAGCTACCAGTAAATGCTAGATTTGTTGCTGGGAGATTTTTTACTTCAGCGCATTCGCTTGGCACGGCTCACCGTGGCGAATAAATTTAGGATGCAAAGCTGAGACTGCAGTTGGAGTGGCTGGGGCCTGCGCGATAATTGCACGATGGAGTGCCAATTATTTGAGGTTGGAAATAGCAGACGGCTTACTCAGGCCAGGGAATAAATGCACTGGGTGAGAATGAGCCTCTCAAAGTGGGAAGCGCCTGCATTAGGATGTTGAATGGGCTATACGCATTCTGAATTCCGGGGGGTGAGCCAACCAGCCAATGAATGGCAAGATGGAGAGATTTACTCAGACTCAACCTCAGCCCAGTCCCACCCCCTAAGGGGCGTCGACTCCAAGGAAAGGCACTCAAAGAAAGGCAAGCGTCAGAATCTGGGATGCGGATAGGAAAGCTGGTGGGAATGGCGAATTTTTCACAGGGCGTCTAGCATAGATCTTTCCTCAGCACTCTGCAATCAGACCTGCACTCGCGCACACTACGGATGCACACCAACACCGCACCTGCACCATCACGCCGTCAGTTCTTTCACCGCCCCCTGGGCCAGCCCGATATTTCTGGCTGCATTATGTTTTTAAAAAATCTCTCAATACCATCTCGTACCAACATCCGTTGCCTCTTCCTTTAGCGGAGCAGCTGATAGAAAGCTGGAGTTCAGGGAAGCACGCCATACAGTCAGGACTTCAATCTACCCAAGTTTATGTAGGAAGTAAGAACTTGGATTACCTGAGCTGTCTTCCACACAATGGAATATAATCCTTTGAGTCACAGAAGAAGCTAATTCTTTGCATCAGTGCATAGTAAATGTCTCAAGGGGCTCCTTTGCTGCTTACCTTTCCTTAGGTGCACTCGAGTTAGTCTGTCTCAATTCTATCAAGTAATTCTTAGGCACGCCAATATCCAGAAAAGAGGCACGGAGAGGCATTCGAATCCCACAGGAGTTTAAAGCCGCGCTTTGCCCTTCAGTTCACAGATGCCACAGGCCCTGAAGAGGCGCGAGTACTATTTTAGAAAAAGTACAAACCCACTACTACTCGACAAATCCAATTATGACGCATGCAGTTTCAAGAACTGGTAATAACAGAGGCAGCACCTAAGTATGGAATTTTGTGAATAGGGTATATCATTTAGCCCCGCAGCAAATATATTGTCAATGAATCATTCTAAATTTCGGCAGTGAAAACAAACTAAAAAAATACATGTAGAAGCTTGAACCGCGCCAAGCAGAGTCTACTAAAAATTCGATAATGCAGATGCTTTTTTGTATTTTTTCCTGCAAAATGTAATTCACTGTGTCAATGCTATATAACAATGCTGCGTCGCTATTGTTTTAAACAAAAAAATACCAAAAGCTATTCAACGTCATTCCAGGCTCATAAATTAAAGTTGTCAGCCGGCTTAGACAATTGGTACGAGCTAGACAGGCGACAGCCCTGCCTCACTTAGACATTCCGAGCGCCGGTGAAATTGTCAATGGCCATGAACAGCCGGCGCTTTCAATGACAAATTTCACCAAGCTTGCCCTCGTTTTTTTCAACCAATGGCAGAAAAAAGCAACAGATTTTTGTTGGAAAATCAATTCAATCACTTTATCCTCGCCTCCCAGTTGATCAGCAGCTTGTGCGCCGAAAGTTAATGGGGCTATTTGTTACAGCAAGGACTAATCTGGACACCTACGGGACTTCAAGTGTGATTCGGCTGAACTCCTGTAAGTGTGACACGGCTGAACTCCTGTCTGGGGGAATTCAATTGTGACACGGCTGAACTCCTGTCTGGGGGAATTCAATTGTGATACGGCTGAACACGTATCTGGGGGAATTCAATTGTGATACGGCTGAACTCCTGTCTGGGGGAATTCAATAGTGACACGGCTGAACTCCTGTCTGGGGGAATTCAATTGTGACACAGCTGAACTCCTGTCTGGGGGAATTCAATTGTGATACGGCTGAACACGTATCTGGGGGAATTCAATTGTGATACGGCTGAACTCCTGTCTGGGGGAATTCAATTGTGACACGGCTGAACTCCTGTCTGGGGGAATTCAATTGTGATACGGCTGAACTCGTATCTGGGGGAATTCAATTGTGATACGGCTGAACTCCTGTCTGGGGGAATTCAATAGTGACACGGCTGAACTACTGTCTGGGGGAATTCAATTGTGACACGGCTGAACTCCTGTCTGGGGGAATTCAATTGTGATACGGCTGAACTCCTGTCTGGGGGAATTCAATTGTGATACGGCTGAACTCCTGTCTGGGGGAATTCAATTGTGATACGGCTGAACTCCTGTCTGGGGGAATTCGGCTGAACTACTGTCTAGGGGAATTCAATTGTGATACGGCTGAACTCCTGTCTGGGGGAATTCAATTGTGATACGGCTGAACTCCTGTCTGGGGGAATTCAATTGTGATACGGCTGAACACGTATCTGGGGGAATTCAATTGTGATACGGCTGAACTACTGTCTAGGGGAATTCAATTGTGATACGGCTGAACTCCTGTCTGGGGGAATTCAATTGTGATACGGCTGAACTACTGTCTGGGGGAATTCAATTGTGATACGGCTGAACTCCTGTCTGGGGGAATTCAATTGTGATACGGCTGAACTACTGTCTGGGGGAATTCAATTGTGATACGGCTGAACTCCTGTCTGGGGGAATTCAATTGTGATACGGCTGAACTCCTGTCTGCGGGAATTCAATAGTGATACGGCTGAACTACTGTCTAGGGGAATTCAATTGTGATACGGCTGAACTCCTGTCTGGGGGAATTCAATTGTGATATGGCTGAACTCCTGTCTAGGGGAATTTAAGTGAATAGGACATGAAGCTATTTCGTTTTCAATTGCTATTATGCCTTTCAAGACCGTTCAGTCAGTCTAGTTGCTTGATCGCACGCAATTATGGAAATTTCAAGGCATTGCACTTTAATTTAAAATTTATTTAATTTTTATTACAAATAACGATACGTGTTAATCAGTTTACTTATGGCAGCTATACAAGTAACCAACTGTTATGGAACCAGAGAGCAAGAGGATGAAGGCAAATAACTACGTAGTGATACGAGTAGGATGCATATTAATGGCTTTGTCTGTGAGGCTATTAGAATGAGCGATTAAATATGGCGAACAAAGCTTGCTTGAACAAATTATACGTAACATGTAAATGGGTGCAATAACTATATTTTAACAAAGGTAGAGTACTTACAGTAGTCAATATGTGCATACACTATAAATTGCAAGTCTGGATAAGTCCAATTTATTCAAGTCAATTAAGAACAAGCCTGGAATAAAACACAGTCGGATTACTTGCCATCACCAGCTGCACCATCGGCTCCGTTTGATTCACCATTTTTATGCGCTTCACCGTTTGTTCCATTCACCTGATGCGGCTGCTCAATCTCCATCGGGACGTCTTTCAATTGCGGCTGTTTGCGTGGCGGCGGCGTCTCCAAAGGTGCCTCGATGCAGAGACGGCCATCGTGGCTTAGCTTGCTCACTACCTGATCCAGTTTAGTACCGCCTGGTAGCTGGTAGAGCCTCTCCAGCCGCCTGTGCATCTTCTGTCCGCCACTCTCCTCCTTGTGCTCCGCCTCAACCATGACGCAGTCGCCTTGCTGTCGGACCCGAATTTCATTGGGCTTGAATTCCCGAACAGACAGTTCCGCTTTGAATCGTTTGGCGCCATCCTTCGACTCCACAACTTGGCCATTTAGCTCAGACTTCAGATCCTGGCCACGAAGAAGGTCGCGCAACTCGTCCCAGACAGACGTCTCTTGATGCCGTTTCTGTGCCTGTCTTGGCTTCGGCTTTTGCTCCTTGTACGGCGCCTCTAGTGTTAAAACGCCGTCGCTGGAGAAGCGGCTGTTTAGTTTCTCAGCGTCAACATCTTCCGGCAGCTCCACCGTACGCTTCACCTCGGTGACGTCCTCGCCGTTTTCATGCCTTGCCTCAACTCGCAGCTTCTGCTTCTCCCGTTTAACCGACACTTCTTTAGGCGAAAAGCCGTACAAATCAATCGAATGGTTCCACATACGCGGTCGTCTCGGGCCTCGGTTTCTCAATAGCTGGACCAGTGGATCATATTGCGGTAGCAGCCATTCGTCCAGGCCGGTCATTGAAATCAATGGAAGCGTTCTGGAGAACGTGCTTGGTGCAATCCCGAGTGACATGGCGTTTTAACTTTGAATGCTTTGACCGTTCTTAAGGAGTGCTTGCAGATGCTCGCGAATGCTATTCTAGCGTTTTCAAAGACCTACCGTAAAGCTGGCTCAGCGAGCTTTATTATATAGGCAAGCCAATTTTCTAGAATTTTCCTTTTCCAGAATGATCCACAGAAAGTTCTAGAATGACGCAATTTAATGTTTTATACCATTTTTGCAGAAAGTCCTACTTATTAAGAAAATGGCATTAAGAAAAAATAAATATTGCATAAATATTACGAGTAAAACAAAATGTACCACCAGAGCTGCAAAATTTTGTCTCCAGATTTTTATTTACACTTGCAGATATTGTAAATTTCTACTTGGTTTGTGCTCACATGTCTCTTAACCTAAATTTACTAGCCGCCAATTTAACTAAGTTAATCGCCTAAATTGACTAGTTAGAAATACAAGCCCTTATTACTAATATTACTAATTACTAATAATTACTAATAATATTAGAATAAAAACAAAATGTATGAATATTTTTTCAATACTTTCCTAGTGGTAGAATGAAGTTTTTTCTTGCTGAAAATACTCTTCTAATCAATTATATTTGCTTCATTCGATATCGTTTTAGCAGTTAAGAGTTAACTAGCTATTCTATAGAAAGGAAAATATTAATAATAGTATTAATACCAACACAGTAGGGCCTACTAATATAACACTTGCTTGGCCTAGGCCACAAAAATATTACCACTGATATTATCTATATTTCAAATTATACGACTAATTGAATTTGTCTACTTTGATATGTATTTTATTATTTAATAGTCAATATAGATAATGCTTATAAAGTTAGGTAAAATTTATTATATTATATAGTTTGATAACAACAATAATAAAATAACTAAATAAGTCTAAGACTTAATAAAATTTTCTAGAACTAATTAAGATTTTTCTCTAGTTAACACAGATATGTCAAAATCTTATAGCTTCTTTTTTATCTAAATTTTTGTCTAAAAGAAAAAATTAAAGTATTTTCCTTCTTATCAAATTGCACTATGGAGCTAGAAAAATGCAATTTTAGAGCAATGATTGTACTTTAAGTATTTTAAAATTAAGAGAGCCTGGAAGATAAGTGCCAATCTGGCAGGTCATGCAATGCAGCCACCCTATATATCTGTGCTATGTCTAGAATGGTATCGGCTACTTGGCAAGGGACCTACTAGCAAATATAGCAGGAGGTTGGCATTGGATCATTCTATATGATCTCATTTCCAAATAGATCTACCATTAGCTGTCTCAGATAAGCAGAAAGATACCAGGGTGGTTTGGTACCAATTCATGACATTGCAAAAATTTGCTGCTGGGACTGACTGGTGGGTATGGGGTATCCTCACAGTTCACAAAGCCTGGATTTATGAATATGATTCTGAGAGCAAGTGCAAGTCAGCTATGTGGGCCTTAAAAGATGACAATTGCCAAAAAAAGTTTCGCTGCTGCAGGAGTGTCAGCAAGCAGGTAGTGGTCTGATTCTTTATGCTCAGTGGCCATGTGGCTTCAATTCTACTAAATGACCTGCAGACTATCAACGCAGAATGTACACAAAAGTGCCTACCCAAGGTCTTTCCTGCTTTATAATTGACCTATTGACGAAATACAAAAGTAATTTAGTTTATCAATATAAGAATTTCCTTATATAGAATTGCAAACAATATTCCCATTCCTATTATAGTTTGACTGTCTTTGTAACTTTAACTTTGTAAGACATAAATAAACACCCTTTCAGCCATTATTTCTGTTTGGAAAAAATGGCAGTCGCTGGGGTCCTAGCAAACGCTACTCACCATTGCAATTGTTTGTGCTTAGCAACTGCTAGGCGCTCTTTCCACGCTACTATATCTGCCTCATCTAGTGCTGGCGTCCGCAAGCAGTCTAAGCAGTGGCGGCAGCAACAGGAGGAGACCCAGCCCCGCTGGGTAGCCCAGCGAACATTTGACCAGCCGCCAACAGCCACTGGCGCACCCCTAACCCAGTCTGGTCGCAAAGCTTTAGTCCACTTTGATCAGCTATATGGGCCGGAATTCGGGCTGGACGTTTGGCCGTCAATTCGCCTGGCCCTGCTGTCTCCGCCCAGGCACGCGGCTGTGTTGAACCGCTTCTATCCTAACCAGGTCAGCTAGTTGGCATTCGCATGCTTATAGTTTTATGCGCCAGACTTTTTCGACAATCAGTCATGTACAACTATGTACAATCCGAACAAATAGTTTCCTTGGGTTGGGTTTTCTTGTCCTAAGCAACAATCCACTTTACGTCGAATGAAATTCAAATGAAAGCAATGCAATCAACACAAATGCCTGTGTAATTTTTACAGGATGCGGCGGAGTCCAAACTGTTGAACGCTGGCGCCGTAGATTTGGCGCCAGAATGGAGACGCCAGTTGGAATCGAATTCGGATGATGCCGATGCTGCATCAGTAGACGGTCAGGCTGGCCAGCCTCATCGTGAATTGTTGCAGCGTCCCGCCGAACTGAAAGTGCTTAGCTATGATCAATCAGAAGCGGCAATGCCTCCTAGCGACGCCTCGGATACGGACGCAATAAACTCCCGTTCGAACTTAAACGAATTCATGCCAGCTACCGAGTTCATAACCGAGATGGATCCGCGCGGCCGGGCCTCCATGACTGCTGGCGACTTAGCTGCGTCCGTTGATGCGGCCTCCGGCGAAGATTCGATCAGTTTGATCGATCCTACTGATCCAGAGATGTGGCTTCCCAGCGACTTGGCCGTGCCGCCCAATCTGCGGCTGTTCGTCCACCCGTCTGGCGGGCGGCACCAGATAGTGAAGCGGGATAGCCCTTTCAAGTGGTTTCCTCGGCCTAAGCCCGACCCAGATACGGGTTTGTGCCCCTATCTGCCGCTGGATCTTGGCTCCGTAGCCGCCACTCTGGCTCTGGGTCCTAAAGATGGTGACTCTGTGTTGGACCTGTGCTCAGCCCCCGGCGTCAAGGCTTATTGCGTGCTGCAGCAGGCGCTGCCCAAGCAGATGCTCTGCATCGATAAGTCCTCGGCAAGGTTTGTTGCTTTCCTGCCTAACCCAGTGCCCAGACTGATGTGCCTCCTGACCCAGTGCCCAGACTGATGTGCCTGACCCAGTGCCCAGACTGATGTGCCTGACCCATGCCCAGACTGATGTGCCTGACCCAGTGCCCAGAATTATGTGCCTGACCCATGCCCAGACTGATGTGCCTGACCCAGTGCCCAGACTGATGTGCCTGACCCAGTGCCCAGACTGATGTGCCTGACCCATGCCCAGACTGATGTGCCTGACCCAGTGCCCAGAATTATGTGCCTGACCTAGTGCCCAGACTGCTGTGCCTGACCCATGCCCAGACTGATGTGCCTGACCCAGTGCCCAGAATTATGTGCCTGACCCAGTGCCCAGACTGATGTGCCTGACCCAGTGCCCAGACTGATGTGCCTGACCCAGTGCCCAGACTGATGTGCCTGACCCAGTGCCCAGAATTATGTGCCTGACCCAGTGCCCAGACTGATGTGCCTGACCCAGTGCCCAGACTGATGTGCCTGAACCAGTGCCCAGACTGATGTGCCTGACCCAGTGCCCAGAATTATGTGCCTGACCCAGTGCCCAGACTGATGTGCCTGACCCAGTGCCCAGACTGATGTGCCTGAACCAGTGCCCAGACTGATGTGCCTGACCCAGTGCCCAGACTGATGTGCCTGACCCAGTGCCCAGACTGATGTGCCTGACCCAGTGCCCAGACTGATGTGCCTGACCCAGTGCCCAGACTGATGTGCCTGACCCAGTGCCCAGACTGATGTGCCTGACCCAGTGCCCAGACTGGTGTGCCTGACCCAGCTGATGCTGACGCTGATATGAATCCACACTGTCCCCCCTAGGTCCAGCCGCCTGGCCCGCCTCCTCTGCTCGCACGTGCCGGTCTCGATCCTGGCCGCCGGCTCGATCTCGCAAATCTACGCCAACGCATTGGACAGCGCCGCTTATCCGTTGGATTCATTCGACTGCGTTCTGGTTGATCCGACTTGCTCCGGCGATCGGCACTCGCTGAATGATCCGGAGGCTGATCTGTTTAGCGGGAGTCGCAGCAAGGAGAGAGTCGGCTTGCCCGCCAGGTAGCGGCTCGTTTTATTTCTTTATCTGCAATATGTGATTAAAAACATATTAAAACTACTTTAAATAGAAATATGGACCGGTTATTGTCAGTTTTTTGTTTCTTTCCCTGAATTTTCAGTCAGCTGCAGCTGCTTTTGGCGGGCGCGGCTGCGTGTCGGCCCGGCGCCAGCCTGGTCTATTCCACCTGCACAATGTCCCCGACTCAGAATGAGGCCGTTGTGCTAGCCGCGCTGGCCAAACTGCAGCCAGCCTTCAAGCTGGTTGACCTGCGTCCGTTGACACGCCTGCTAGTCGGCGTTGGCTGCCGGGTGCAGAACAGGCCCGCTGGCCTGTTGGTGCTGCCTCACCTGCTTGCTAATTATGGCCCGACGTACGTCTGCAAGCTGCGCAGGGTGAAATGACCCCCCCCCCGTCTGAGTTGCGTTGCGCAGTACTGAAGTCAGTAACTAACCCTGATGATGAAGCCAATGGCCTGCAGTAACACTATCAATAGGAAAAATTTGCGATCTTTTTGAGTTTAGCGACCACCGTCGGCCCTGGAGTCAGTGGTGACACTGAAGTTCAGCTGATTAGCGCTTTAGCATAGAATATTCTTCTATTATTTTGATGCATCAAATATGCGGCATTGATCTGGCTGTCCTGCATTTTTTAATGATTTTGTTGCTTGTTAATTGATTTTATTAAAGTCTACATAACGTAGCAAAATACATAAGTCTGCGAAATAATCGAAAATGTTTTTTCATGCATTGTAGTTCAGAACCAGAACCGAATGATTCTGTGCTTCCACACTTTCGTTTAGAATTTCATGTTTTCGGGCAAGCTAGTTTAAAAATCTAAGATCTTGCTTTCATCCTCAGTTTGCGCCGTCCTTCTGCTGTGATTGGGCTGCCCTTCACCTGCTCAGGCTGTGCTGTCCCTTCCTCTGCTGTGATTGGTCTGCCCTTCACCTGCTTAGGCTGCGCTGTCCCTTCCTCTGCTGTGATTGGTCTGCCCTTCACCTGCTTAGGCTGCGCTGTCCCTTCCTCTGCTGTGATTGGTCTGCCCTTCACCTGCTTAGGCTGTGCTGTCCCTTCCTCTGCTGTGATTGGTCTGCCCTTCACCTGCTCAGGCTGTGCTGTCCCTTCCTCTGCTGTGATTGGCCTGTACATCACCTGCTCAGGCTGTGCTGTCCCTTCCTCTGCTGTGATTGGTCTGCCCTTCACCTGCTCATGCTGCGCTGTCCCTTCCTCTGCTGTGATTGGTCTGCCCTTCACCTGCTCATGCTGCGCTGTCCCTTCCTCTGCTGTGATTGGTCTGCCCTTCACCTGCTCATGCTGCGCTGTCCCTTCCTCTGCTGTGATTGGTCTGCCCTTCACCTGCTCAGGCTGCGCTGTCCCTTCCTCTGCTGTGATTGGTCTGCCCTTCACCTGCTCAGGCTGCGCTGTCCCTTCCTCTGCTGTGATTGGTCTGCCCTTCACCTGCTCAGGCTGCGCTGTCCCTTCCTCTGCTGTGATTGGTCTGCCCTTCACCTGCTTAGGCTGCGCTGTCCCTTCCTCTGCTGTGATTGGCCTGTACATCACCTGCTCAGGCTGTGCTGTCCCTTCCTCTGCTGTGATTGGCCTGTACATCACCTGCTCAGGCTGGGCTGTCCCTTCCTCTGCTGCCATTGGCCTGTACATCACCTGCTCAGGCTGTTTTATCCCTTCCTCTGCTGTGATTGGCCTGTACATCACTTGCTAAGGTTGTGCTGTCACTGAAACTTAGGCCGAGCCGTCACATTAATCTCATAGATCGCACTGTGCTGCAAATATTTCAGTCTTCACTTCCAACGCCACAGTCCAGCGCCATCAGTCAACGCTTGTCTGGCCTTCTTGACCGGCTGGACCGCCTTCTGGACCAGCTCTGGTGGGCCGTTGACTTCGCTTGGACAGACGCACTACTGGTGCGACCCTGGCGTGGCCGCGTCGCTCCTGAGGCCGCCGAATCTCTAATTAAAGTGCTTGACGCCTGTTTGAGTGCTGACGTCACCTCTGCCGGCCAGTTGCTTGCGCAGAGTGCAGAACCGCAGCTTTGCCTCGGCGAGCTGCTCGCTTGCCTCAATGAAATCGCCGATCAGACAGTCGTCTTTGATCCGCCGCCAGCTGACCGTTCCCACGAATTAAATTATCGCCGAATGCGACCGAAAAAGCGTCACGAAGCCGACAGACTGATTTCCTATATTTATAAGACGTGTACTACTAAGAGTAGCAGTAGCAGCGACTCCCTAGTCCTGCTGGACGTTGGCGCCGGGGTTGGCCGGTTCGGACGCCTCCTGTCCAGCCAGTTGCCGAACAGTCGGACACTGCTAGTAGATCGGGATCCCCGCCTGCTGGCGTCCGCCCAGGCCGACGCCGCGCTCTGCCTCGACCTGGGCCCCGGCCCCGAGTCTCAACTGGCTATTGAGTCGGCGCTCAACCGTCTGCAATGCGACAATGGCGGCGACGGCTGCGGCAGCTCGGTATTGGCGCTCGGCCAGCACGCTTGCGGCTCTCTGTCCAACACTTTAGTCGGCCTGTTCGCCGCCTGCAGCCGGCTGAGCCGTCTCGTCTGCCTGCCCTGCTGCTATCACAAGTCCGTCCACTCCGCGCCCGTCAGCGCCGCCTTGGCCTGCCGGCCCGGCCTGGCGCGCCTGTTTGCCAGCAGGCCGGCCCGCCGGCTAGCCTGCCAGGAGCGGCTGGAGGCTCTGCTACTAGTAGAAGCGGCAGACCGCGGCGGCGGCAGCGACGAAGCCTGCAATAGGCTGCAGACCCGAATCCGAGCCACTCTGCACAGGGCCGTGCTGCAGCTGTGCTGCTCAGATACGGCCAAACTGGGCGAGCAGGCCCGCCTCCGCCTGGCCGCTTGTTGCGCCAGGCGTTGCTTCCGACCGCTGGCCAACGGCGACTTTGCCGCCTACGTGGCCGCTCTGGGCAACGCGTTTGTTAGCGAGGAGGACCGGGACTCCTCCGACAGCCGGTGGCCCGCTGTTCGCGACTGCCTGCTGAATGCCTGGGAGGCTGAACATGGAACTGGAGAGCTCCGTCTAGCCGAACTGGTCTATCTATTGCAGACTTTGCTGCGGCCTGCGTTGGAGTTTGTACTATTGGTTGACCTTCAAATGTACCTAATCGAGAGAGGCCTGAATGCCGAGATTTTGCGTCTATTCTCGCCTGAATTGTCGCCCAGGTGTCTGGCTATTGTGGCACACAGATCATAAATTATTTTGACATTTAACGGGTGCGCCAACCCTCTGACGATGTGAGGACCCTCTATTACCCTTCCATATCTTCCGTTTTTGCTTCAAATATTCGGTAATCTATGCATGAAATAGATTTTAACTGCATTTATCATGTTCATTATGTGGCAGCCAAGGAAACCTGCCAACGAGATTTTCAATTGATTTTTGGCAAGGCTAAACAATCACCAGAGTTTTATTGATCAAGATTGAAACTTAATCCTGTCCTGTCCTGTCTCACCCAGGCCACCCTGTCCTGTCTCACCCAGGCACCCTGTCCTGTCTCACCCAGGCCACCCTGTCCTGTCTCACCCAGGCCACCCTGTCCTGTCTCACCCAGGCCACCCTGTCCTGTCTCACCCAGGCCACCCTGTCCTGTCTCACCCAGGCACCCTGTCCTGTCTCACCCAGGCCACCCTGTCCTGTCTCACTCAGGCCACCCTGTCCTGTCTCACCCAGGCCACCCTGTCCTGTCTCACCCAGGCCACCCTGTCCTGTCTCACTCAGGCCACCCTGTCCTGTCTCACCCAGGCCACCCTGTCCTGTCTCACCCAGGCCACCCTGTCCTGTCTCACCCAGGCCACCCTGTCCCATCCAGGCAACCCCGTCTCACCCAGGCCACCCTGTCCCATCCAGGCAACCCCGTCTCACCCAGGCACCCCTGTCCCGTCTCACCCAGCATTTTCTCAACCCATTTCCAGCCGGACATGTCAGACGAGTCGCCCTTCATCCCGCCCGCCACCTGGTACGAGCTGCTGTCCGACCGTGCCCTCCTAGTTGGCGCCCTGTTCCAACTGGCCTGCCTGCTGGCGCTGTTCTGCCTGCCGCCTGCGGCCGCTTCGACTGCCGATGCCAGCGATGCCGACAGCGACGACGCGGACGCCGACGGGGCGACGACAGGCGGAAACAGGCCGGCAAGCGGATCCGGCTCGGCCTATGCGGCCAACCGCAAGCAGCACGTGGCTGCTGCACAGAGAAAAAAGCGGCGATGATTCAGATTTGCACCCTGTGCTGCAACTGTGTGATGTCCTTCTGTGTAGCCCTGATAAATAAATTATTGACAGCTGTTTTTTCATCAACGTCTCGATATCATAGTAAATGTAAATTTCATAGTTTGCTTGCTTATGTGGTGCTTTTTGCCTTGTTCTTATTTTTTTATTGATTTATATTTTCTTGTACAATATGTGGTTTGTCAACATTTTAATAAAACTTTCTGACTTTAATCTACTAAATCACTACCTAATTAAAATACACTAAAACGACAGTATGCGTCGGAATGTGTCTCTTTTGGGCCACAGAAGTGCCCAAATAAGCCATTTGAAATAAGCCCTAAAGTATCACTTAGTCTTTCTTTAAAAGGTTCATTAATTTCCACTGATTCTATCAGTTTTATCAGTAAAAATCAGGACTTTAAAAACTGTTGGCTTGATCGAATAACTAAGAAAGAAATACGTATACTATTTTTCTACCTCTTTGACCGTAAACAATTTAATTTTGACTACACTTAACCGACGTATTTTAGCTAGTGTCAGTCATAGACACACCATATTGGCTGGTGTCAGCCATAGACACTCCATATTGGCTGGTGTCAGCCATAGACAGTCATAGACACTCCATATTGGCTGGTGTCAGCCATAGACAGTCATAGACACTCCATATTGGCTGGTGTCAGCCATAGACAGTCATAGACACTCCATATTGGCTGGTGTCAGCCATAGACAGTCATAGACACTCCATATTAACTTATGTCGTTGTATGTTTTCAGCGTTATTTTCTTTTGAATGAGCCTGTGGCTTTAGGTTCATTGAATTAGAGCAAGTATAAAGTGCCTTTGTTTTACATTGATGTCCATCAAGTCTTTGATGTCAAGTATTCTGCCATTTTACTCAAATCCAAGTTGACAGCCGCATTCCCAGCTCTTGTCACTCGTCTCTAATGTCACTGAGATATGAGCGTAGGTTGGCCTTGTGCATAACTCTCTTCCCTGGATGTCAAATGTCGATTGCATTTGATTGTGACATTTTTCAATCGGCTTTTTTGCCTATTACAGAAGAACAATGGAAGCTAAAAGACTTTTATGCTCAAAGGCTTGCTATTATTGTTTGAAAAAAAAAACTAGTAACAAGCAGCTTTTGTTTTCCTTTACTTACGTTGCTATTAATTAGGGGGGCAGGGGGCGCATTTCTTGACAACGAGAATAGTTCATATTTGGAAGAAAACACCGCCATGCCAAGAGGGTTTTCTGGTTGATTGACGAAAGCTTTTTAGGTGTCAAAGAATAGAACTTCATGTTGTCGGTGAAAATTCTATCTACGCTCTTTCCACAGTGGGATTAGTTTTCAGTAAAAATCTTTTTGCCGCCAAATGATAATAATAATAATAATAATTGATTACACCTGTCCCAATCGGGCCAGATGTGCAGCCAACAGCACAGCCACAGCTATTGCGCGGCGCTTCTGAAGACTGCGTACAGCTGTTCAGTCCATGGACTGGGGGGACGCCACACCCACCTTCAATTACCCCAGCTGATGCTGGTACCCATTTAACAGCTGGGTGAACTGAAGTAATGCAGAGTTAAGTGTCTTGCTAACGGACACAAATTGTACCAGTGGAGTCGGGAATCGAACCCCCGACCTTCAAGTCGTGAGTCCGACGCTCTAACCACTAGGCTACAACCCCTTAGACACTCCATATTGGCTGGTGTCCTCGCCAAATGATATAAATATGCTACATTAAGTATTAGTTGAATGAACAGTCTGGGCGCTTCACTACTTAAACCGACCGTGGCTTTGACGGAGTCTACTTCGTGTCTAAAAATAGCCATTTTTTCATTAGCTTGATTGTTCACTGCATGGCGCCGTATAGTGCTAAATTTAGCGTCAAGATTCCTTCCCAGCCGGTTTCTGTTTGTCCCAGTTCAAGTGCACCGAGTGCATTGTTTACACGTTGATGTTGAGTCTTCTTAATTGACTTTAGTGAGACAGCAATGTTCGCTGAAAATTTACACTGATTGACATCTTGACTAAACAATGGATCAATTCTCGCTAGTGCTCTTTTGAGGCATCCTTGTCTCATCTAGGAGTGTGCGCATTGATACTGGTTTGTTGAGAGTCTGCTTTGCTGCATCATATTTTCCCACGTTGCCCCCCCGGGAGCAATGAAGCGAAGCTTTACCGCTGCAGATGCTCAGCTGGCCGCGTGGTACTTCAGAGTCGCTTTATTGGCCCTGTCGCACTCCTCTGCTCTGGCTGCTTTAACTTGCGTTCCTAAAGAATTCACTCGTGTCTTGTCAGCGTACATGGCTGCCCCCCTTCCGGGAAGCAATCTTGTCTGATTGCCATGCAGCTCTGCCTGCCTTTTAGTCCGCCTGAAAGCCTCGCACTTCTCCGCTATCTCAAATCGCGGACTGGATTGGGATTATGTGGGAATTGTCGGTACAAGGCTAGGGAAGCCCCGGATCAGCTGTTTGGTTGCTTATGGCAACGAGGATACACAAACAGGCGTGCGCGGCACACTGGAAGGCCGATAAAATTGGGGCCCGCTGTCCAATGCTATCGCTTGCATATCGGGTCAGTGTGTTTGGGCAGAGCTGGAGCTGGGGGAATGGGAGAAATGGAGAAGCGCGGTGGGGAGCGGACGGTGCTGTAGCAGCTGCGGCTGGCCACCTGCTTGGCGCGGGGGCGCTGAGTGGCGGTGAGACGCCTATAAGAATCGATTTTTCTAACACGCCTATAAGTCTAGTTTGTACCTGGCTGGCGTGCAGCAGGCGGAGGCTGAAGCCAGCGAACAGGGGGAAGAGGGAGTTGAGACCGGCCGTACGCCTAGGTAAGAGATTAGTAGCCTAGCTGGGGAAGAGGTTGACGGCCAGGGAGTTTGACCTCGCTCCCCAAAATATCGCTTTTCTTTCTCTCTCTTCTGTCTGGCTCGCCCGTGGGGAGTCGAGGCACGAGATTTGAGTAGCTGCTGTATAAATAGGCTGAAAACTTGGGCGCCGCCGCCCCTCCAAGCGCACAGCTGCCGCCCGCTGTAGGTGTGTCAATAATCTCCCATGAGGAGGCTCTGAATTCGTTGGCAAGCTCAGATCCCTGTCGACTCGTCCTGGCTTGCAGTTTTTAGCGGAGCCTGAACTGCTGCTCAGGATTAGCTCGGGTGAGCTGCACTGATGGGGCCTTGTTTTGCGGCCTTTTGCTTTTGCCATTTTGCTGTTCTACGCCGTGTTATTAAAACATTTGTGCAATTAATTCAATGAAAAAAGCACGAAAATATAAAATAAAGTACAATGTCCTTAGACTGGGGCCGCCACCATCCCTGATGCTGACTGGGCTGCCACCATCCCTGATGCTTATGTCATTTATCCCTCCTTAAGCAGCAGCAGCAGCGTGGCGCGGCACCCGGAGCCGGCGTCTCCTGACCACCCGGGCCGTTAGATGCGCCGCCAGTCGACCCCGCCGCAGAGCCTCTGCAGCCAGCAGCCGCAGCCGCAGAGGCCGCACTGGCCAGCCTTGGACCTGCTGGCCTCGCCCGTGCAGTCCAGCTGCTCGCCGCAGCAGTTGCGCCGGCTGCGCACACCGTCTGGTGATTCAGCCCAGCAGCAGCAGCAGCGATTGCGTCAGTGCATCGAGTTTGTTGAGGCACCGGAAGGCGCCCCAACCGCCGCTCCTTCCACCGTCGCTGGATGCGCTGCTGACAACGGCGGATTCGCTAGCCGATCGCCCAGCCCGCCAAAGAAGGTGCCGGAGGCCGCGGCAGCCGCGGCTGCAGCAGCAGCGGCGGCCGCTGTTGTCGTCACAGCGGCTCGTCCGCCGTCGTTGAGCCGCAGCAACCGGGGCGGCAGCCTTCGCGGCAGCCCGGTGCTGCGGGTGCTGCCAGACCGGGCGGTGCCCAGCAAGGCCAACAGCAGCGAGAGTCTCAGCAGCGCCTCGGATCTGACCAGCCTGACCTCGCTGGTGCAGCGCAAGCGTCAAGAGAGTCCGGAGCCGCAGGCTCCTCTGCTCCCATCCGCATCCTCCTCGTCCATTGGACGAATGGGTGGCCGCTTGAACGGCCCCTCCGGGCAGTCGCAAGAGTCCGAGGATTCGTCAGAGTCGCCTGCGGAAGACTCCCAGCAGCAGCAGCAGCAGCAGCAGCAACAGCAACAGACTCTCCCAACGCCTTCGACCTATCTGGGCGACTTCTCTGATAGCCAGGGTCAGAGCGGCCTGTGCCTCGAGTTTCTCATGCTAGTGAGTGCCTTTGGTGGCCATAAACTGTATTCTGTGATGTCCGAAGTGGAGGAGTAACGGCAGGATTTTCGTGGTGTCAGAAGGGGGTCACAGCAGGGTTTCCGTGGTGTCAGAAGTGGGTCACAGCAGGGTTTTCGTGGTGTCAGAAGGGGGTCACAGCAGGGTTTCCGTGGTGTCAGAAGGGGGTCACAGCAGGGTTTCCGTGGTGTCAGAAGGGGGTCACAGCAGGGTTTCCGTGGTGTCGGAAGGGGGTCACAGCAGGGTTTCCGTGGTGTCAGAAGGGGGTCACAGCAGGGTTTCCGTGGTGTCAGAAGGGGGTCACAGCAGGGTTTCCGTGGTGTCGGAAGGGGGTCACAGCAGGGTTTCCATGGTGTCAGAAGGGGGTCACAGCAGGGTTTCCGCAGTGTCGGAAGGGGGTCACAGCAGGGTTTCCGCAGTGTCGGAAAGGGGGTCACTTGCAATTGATTTTGTCAAAAAAGGCAAAAGAACACTATAACAAATGCATCGGTCTGACTCGCCCCAGTACACTGAGACTAAATTTAGCTTCAAAGATAAAAAACGAGTAGCAGTAAAATTTCAGTTCACAAAATTTTTAGAGACCATTTATTTCGGCTCCTGTTCTCCCCCCGGGATCAACTGGGAGTTCATGCGGATCTCGGAAACGATAAAAAAAACTTTTGCTCCGAATGCGACTCGCTCCGTTTGCCAGAAATCCACCTGGCAACAAAATATTTATTCCAGACTGTCTGCCCGGGCCGCCGCGGTTGCCGGTGGTTTTGAGGATCCAGGGGGAGGAGAGGTGAAAACTGCCTACCGCCCCTCCCTTCCCTTGTGCCGATGAAAAACTCCTCCCAGCCTGGAGTTGGGGCAGCGCCGCGGCGAGAGGAAATGTTGTAGAGGGGAAAAACGCTCCGCGGAATCAATGATGCATTAGTGTTGCCGCAAATGAAATTAAATAATGCAGACAGCTCTTCAACAGGTGGCCAGAGCGACTCCAGTTCTGCGAGGCATTCAGCGCCGTCAGATGAAAGCGCTTTGGGTGAAAAAGTGGAAAATGCGCTTTGAGTCCGGTTGGCAATGGGTTGATTGACTGATTGGTGCAGATAAAATGCGGCGCCCGCCTCCCCTATTGTTGCTGCTGCCAGGGTAAAACCAGGAGACTCACCCGACTGGGAAGCTAAGTAGACTGGAAAAGTTGAAGGGAAACTGCAGGTCGGGGTGGGGCCGGATTGAATGGGAAAATGACTGACAGACTGACAGGTGTCAATGAACTGGCTGCAGGTAATCCTATGGACTTTTAAATTTTAAAGCTTTAGCACTGCACTATTCACTAATTGCTGACTGGCTGGGAAATGTTGATATTCAATTTCAATTAATTGGAAAGCTATTTTCTTTTATTTCCCCAGGGACTCACGGAAGATTCAAATCAATTATTATGATTGGAATTTAAGCATGAAAAATGCAAGCAGAAGCATCAATTATAAGCTTTTGAAGAAAAACAGCATCAAATTAGAACCATCAGTATCAAGATTTAGCATCCCAACCGTCAAGATGTGGAATGCCAACCGTTAAGATTTAGAATCCCAACCGTCGAGATTTAGAATCCCAACCGTCGAGATTTAGAATCCCAACCGTCGAGATTTAGAATCCCAACCGTCGAGATTTAGAATCCCAACCGTCGAGATTTAGAATCCCAACCGTCGAGATTTAGAATCCCAACCGTCGAAATTTAGAATCGCAACCGTAAAGATTTAGAATCCCAACCGTCGAGATTTAGAATCCCAACCGTCGAGATTTAGAATCCCAACCGTCGAGATTTAGAATCCCAACCGTCGAGATTTAGAATCCCAACCGTCGAGATTTAGAATCCCAACCGTCGAGATTTAGAATCCCAACCGTCGAAATTTAGAATCGCAACCGTAAAGATTTAGAATCCCAACCGTCGAGATGTAGAATCCCAACCGTCGAGATGTAGAATCCCAACCGTCGAGATTTAGAATCCCAACCGTTAAGATTTAGAATCCCAACCGTCGAGATTTAGAATCCCAACTGTCGAAATTTAGAATCCCAACCGTCAAGATTTAGAATCCCAACCGTCAAGATTTAGAATCCCAACCGTCAAGATTTAGAATCCCAACCGTAAAGATTTAGAATCCCAACCGTCAAGATTTAGAATCCCAAGCGTCAAGACCGTCGAATGTACATCTGGCCAACGCAGGTGTCTCAGGCAAATTCGGCAGGAACCGAAACCGCTCTCCCCATCCTCATCCGCACCCAGGACGCTCAGTCGCGCACCGCCCCGCAAATTCGCCAGCCGAGCGCCAGGCCGGTCAAAAGCGACCATCAGCAACAAAAACTGGACGGCCCTGCCAGACCCGGCCTCGGCAGCAGCCCGCCGAAAGCTGTGTCCTTCAACCTGAACCACGAGGTGAACACATTCGAGAAGGACGAGTCGACAGAACAACGCAGGCGGAGGTCGGCGCACCATCAGCACCAGCACGGCAAATCAAGAAAGGAGGCTGCAGCTGCTGTTGACAGCCGCGTGAGCGACAGGTTAGGAGCTGCTGCATTTCGGGCATTATTTATCGTTTAGGCGGAAGTGATTTTTCTAAGAAACAATATTCATCTTCTTAGATAAGTAAATATCAGTATAGAAAATGTTTTTTATAAGTACTAAGTAAGACGATCTCCTCAGAGAGCGCTCTGGGTTGGATATTTTGTCCTCGGAGAAGCGAAAAGTACGTGCGTCCCATTCAGTTCGAATTTCAATAAATTTCGACTTAATAAACTTTCTCTACCGCTAGCAAGTAGGCAATATGGCGTACGACGCTCATAAAACAAAAATAAACTGTTTCGTTTCAGCAGCCTGGTGGAGACGCACGCAGGCCTGATTGACACAATGCTCAGCACGGTGAAGAAACAGCTGGACTGTCTCAGCCTGGTCAAGGAGGAGAGAATTAGCATGGAGCACTACAGAGACACCATGAAGAACTTGTTGGCTAAGCAGACAAAGACCATTCAATACATTCTAGACGCCATTCAGTCCAACGAGAGACACTCGTCCTGACCGTTCACCAATAGGCGAGTTCGGTCGCTTCCTGACCAGCGATTTCTGTCTGATTTGCGTTTCGACTTTGCCATTGATTTTCGTAGGTGACATTTTCGTTGCTAAAGCGATTTTGCGGTGGCCCGCCGAGTTAGGAGGAAGGCTATTTAGGTTTCGAATATTTCAGCAGGGGCGGAGCCTGAGCTTCAGTGAATCCTACTGCTGTTAAATTTTGATTTTTGAATGACTAAATCAGTTTACTAATTTCAATACAACCATTGGAATTGTATTAAAAAATTAATGCAATGGCTAACGTATTTAGGATTGGAGGAACAAAAATATTGAAAGTTTATAAAATTACCTCCCCGATGGGAAAAAGGAAACTTCAGCCCCGATTCTAACTTTGCTCTGTCAGAAAGAAAACAAATCAATAAGTTATTTATCAATAACAATTCTACGCTTTCTACGTTCTATTGAAGCTATTAACAGAGCTTGACCATGTACAGAACCTGTCTGTCGGAATTTTTTGTCAATTTGAGGCTCTGAGGTGCGGTAATCACTGGAAAGCTTCTAGGGGCAAATAATCATGTCACATTAGGAGGCTCCTCTATTCAAGGCCCAGCTGCAGCTTGTTGCTATGCAGCTTAGATATGGGCATTCACATAGAGATGAGGATGAATGGAGCGAGAGACGGGGACAAGTGCAGCGATACAGATAATTCTTTTTTTTGTTGCGCACTTTTCTCTGGCGTGAGTTAAGCCTGGCCTCATGATTTGATCGTCCTCAGTTGACTAACAAGTCCCAAGCCTAACAGTCGTTTTATAAAGAAAACGTGCCTTAACTCCGTTTTCAAAGTGCACCACCCGCTTAGTCGACATGCTTCAGCGAATAAAGCAGCCGCTCTGTGCCGGCCTCCGTTTTTTGTCAAGCTTTGAGCGGCCCGCTCCACCGCAATCACTTAACTATTTACAGGTATTTTTCACTGCATGGCTAATCGTCATGTGTCATTGATTTTTTTGGCTTTATAAATAGCCTTACAGATTTCATGGTATTTGCACGCGTCTGTTTTGTTTTGTCATTTTTTGTGTTCGGCACAAAAATACATTTTCATTGTGTTTTTCATTGCATCAAAACTCGTAAGCTAACGCAATCTTTATGAGTCGCTTCTTGCTGCTAAGCTTTGGTCCGAACAAATTGTCAAACATGAAGCGTGGCATGAAGTCATAAATTCACGTTTCAAATCCCATTGTCATGTTTCCCTCTGTTGGTGAGCCACTGCTAGCTATTGAGTCGTCAAATTCCAGTCCTTCGGTGATCCCAGCATGTGGTTGAGGAAAAAATTGGTCTCAAGTAAAAATACCTGAACCAAAATTTCGTCCGTGATAATTTTACTGAGGCTACAGAAAGCTCATTTTGTCATTTTCTAGCTGAAAATGTCGTCTTTTAGAGCCCTAAACCGTACATTTCTTGCGTCACCAGCTATTAAAAAACATGCGGGAAACCTCCTGGCGCAGAGCGAAAAAATGCTTGCAAATCCATGCACCCACGCATTTCTGCTCGCTAAGGTACTACTATTTTCATCAATGCGAAACTTACTCTCAGTTCTATTCATAATGCCATTTCAGTTAAAAATAGAGCCATTGAAGCCATGCGGCGGGTTTACCGCAGCCAAGATTTTAGGCCGATTTCTGCGAGTATAAAAATACTCGCTTGGGATCGTTTACTTTAAATTCCAAGAAAATATCTACATCAGTAGTATTGCTTGATGGTGCGTCTCTTCCCCAAGCTGCTGGTTCTTCTCCAAGGCTTCGTGCCGGCTATCGCGGCGCCCGTTCGAGTCGGCGACCTCGTCAGCTCGTGCAGCGCCTTGGTGCCCGCCCTGTCGCAGGACAAGCTGGCCTCAGGCCGGCAGATTTTCTCGCTGGCGCCGCCCATCGAGCTGAGCGACGGCCCGGCCGTGGTGACCGGAGAGCCGGTGGGAGTCGGCAGCTCGCCCTGCCCGTTTCGCGAGATGAGGAGCTTCGCCCACGAAGGCAGACCGTGCCTGGGCGGAGCGCCCTGCCGTACAGACCGGCTTTGCTTGTCCGCGGATCTGCAGCCGGCTCCGGGGACGCAGGCTCTGGATAGCGACCGGTACCGCTGCAGCCGGGGCGTTCAGTCCGAATACTTCAGCCAAACTGCCTTGGTGCACATCGGGCAGTGCGGCGACTTGCACCTGTACGAGCGAGTCACTGTTTATCCCCGAGTCTGCAGGCTTATTGTCGTGGCGTAATTAATACATTAATACAGAAGTGCAAATATTTTCTATTCCTGCATAGAATTGTTTTAACTTTCGCTCATAAATATTTTGCGGTGCTTTTATACTTACGCGGTGTCACGTGTTTTTTGTCTCCATCAATTTTACAAGCTTTCTACAGCAGTTAAGCAAATAAATTTATATTTATTGGCGATTTTTTAAACTATGCATTCATACAGACAAGTCATTTATTTTGTTTAGAATTCGATAGGTTCAACCATAGGAATTTTCTGTGCGGTCCAGAATATTTATTTAGCTCAACAAGAAATGCGGCGAAACTTTTATATTATTTATTTTTAAAGTACAATGGCCTCCCAGTCCAGACTCGGAGCAGGCGCCAGGTAGCTGATTTTAAAAAGGATGCAAAAGGTCAAAAGTTAAACAAAAAACAACTATTTCTTATAGTATAGGCTTTTTTCTTGGCCTGGTTTATTTTCGAATAAACTTTTATTAGACAAGGATCTGATAAATACTCATAACAAATCATAGAATCGCATTTAAAAGTGTTGTATCAATGCAAAATAGATTCGATTTACTTTTTACGTTACAATATTAGCCACGAGCAAACGAGCTGCCTGTCGATTTAATAGATTGAACGATAGCTAGACTAAACTAGATAGCTTTCTTGCTTTGAAAATTTACATCTTTATTAATATTAAAAATCATCCTTTTGTTTTTCCGCAAGAGTTAATTAAATCAACTATTTCCCAAGTAAAGTTTTATTGTCAAAAAATTATACTTAGATTAAAAAATTATTAAATTTTATTGTAACTTTTACATTTCTTTACAATAATTGCATATTTTTGTTCCTGAAATCTTATAAAAATTTCAAGTGACATTCCTTTTTTAGCTTGTCTTTCATGACTAAAATTTATAGATATTTTATGAAGGCTAAATGATGGTTTATGGTTTATGGTTTATGAATATTCAATAAATCATAAGAATCTGCAGTAAATCAGAAGATATGTGAATTTCACTTTCAGAGATATAAAATATCTGGTTTTCCCTAGGACAAGTAAGTTTCAACTGTCTTTCATACATTTGCAAGCTATTTACATAATGTCCAATTAGCAAAAAATCAATAATAGACTATAGAGTTGTTATTGAGAATTTTTTGTCATATAGATAATAATGTATGTAATCGTTAAAACGTAATTGCTTAATGTTATCACAAATAGATTTTTTTATTTTAAATTTTTGTAAATTTTACTTTGAAAGCTTAAGCTGCAGAGAATTTAAATACTAGGTCGTCTGACAGATTTCTGACTACTATTCATTGACAAGACCCTGAAGCAGTTTTTGCATTGATTTTTTCAGATTTAAAATGGCCTCTGGGAGGCAATCTTCAAAGCCGCGAATTCTAAGCAATCGCTACAAACTGCTAAAAAAGATCGGAAAAGGTGCATTTGGCACAGCTTATTTAGTCGAAGATTTGAGAAGCGCAGAAAAGTACAAAGTATTGAAAGAAGTCCAAATTGGTCAGCTGGACCCCGAAGAAACTATAGAAGCGATTCATGAAGCGAAACTGCTAGGAAAACTCAGCCACTCTGCAATCCTCAAATTCTTCAACTGCTTTGTCAGTGAGTATTTGAGCTGCTGGTGAAACGATCCAAAATTTTAGGTGTACTGCGGCAAGGCTTTAGCTGTCTAAAATTGCCCTTCACTTTTTCTGATTCCCAAGTCCTTGAAGCTCTCTGATCTAGCTAGTTTCTCATTTTAGGCGCTAGATATTTTTTATAAAAATGCTATTGTGACACTTCTAGAGAAAATATGACAGTCTTGTTTGACATCTGCTGCTCCTAACAGCTGACAATTCCGTGCTATTGGGACGGGTAGAAATCTGAACAGCAAGACACTGAACTGACCCAGATCCTGGTTTCACCAACAATCTTCCCAGATCTGCCGTCGTTCTGCATGGTGACAGAGTACTGCGAAGAGGGCGACCTCGACCAGGCTATCCAGCGTCTAAAGAAGGCTGGCCTCCACCTCCCGGTGGCCACCACGGAGCGCTGGCTCATCCAGATCCTCCTTGGCGTTGAGTACCTGCACGATCGGCGCATCTTGCACCGGGATTTGAAGACTAAAAATGTGTTTTTAAAGAGCGGCATGGTCAAGATTGGGGATTTCGGCATTGCCCGGGTGCTAATGAACTCGGTGGACATGGCCACCACGTTTCTGGGGACGCCCTACTTTATGAGTCCGGAATTGCTGAAACACCAGGGTGAGTGAGCAATTATACTGAGATTTATGAGTATAGTTGAATTTATACAGAATTTCGTAATCCGTTGGTTTTTGCTTTCACTTGCAGAATCCACCTCATCAATGTTTTTGGTCATTTCGATTTGGTATTGAGAGTGTCTGCAATCTGCTTATGCGTATATATCACAGTACACTATATTTACAATATCATTTGCTACACTATCGTTTTAGCATCTATGCCTACTTGTGGTGCAGGAGTTATGTCCCTTTAAAATCGACTCTTTGGTCTTTTAGTAATCACCATTTGCTTGAGATTTAAAGCATTGCATTGAACAGTTAGAGCCACTCTCTCCGAGTGAATCTGACTGCAATGAGCGCTCTCTCCGAGTGAATCAGACTGAAATTGAGGCACTCTCTCCGAGTGAATCAGGCTGCAATGAGCCACTCTCTCCGAGTGAATCAGACTGAAATTGAGGCACTCTCTCCGAGTGAATCAGGCTGAAATTTTAAAGGTATACTGGCATATATGCGTAAACACTTTCAAGCAAGCGCTCACTCTAATTTTATAGCTTATTGCATCAAGAATCATTATTGCACATTTAATTAATCCCTTACAATCCCTGTACTGCCTGTCCTACTGGGTAGCAGTGTAAAAAATCTCTACCTTTGGCCCTATCGCAGGCTACAACACCAAGAGCGACATCTGGAGCGTCGGGTGCATCCTGTACGAGATGTGCGCCCAGGAGCACGCCTACACGGGCCAGGGCCTGATGGGCATTCTGTTCAGCATCTGCCAGGATCCCTGCCCGATCCTGCCTAACAGGTATCCCAGGGAGTTGCAGTCCGTGCTGGAGCGGATGCTGGAGAAGGAGCCGCTCCGGCGGGCCAGCGCCAGAGAGCTGCTGCGCCTGCCGCACCTACGCCGACGCTCTGAACAGATTCGCGACGAGGCGGCCGCCGCCGAGGCCAGCTGCGGCGGAGCGGGCGGCGCAGGACGAAGACTTTTGCGCGAGGAGACCGCGGCTGACGGCGGCACATTGCTGACAGCTCTCGGGCTAGCCAACGACGAGCGACAGTCGGATGAGGAATTCGACGCTGAAGAGTGCGACGACTTGGTACCGTCGGTATCGGGCGGCGAGAGGCGACTAGGTGTGAAGATCTTACTTTTTGTCTGAACCTAACTACTATAAGTAGATACATTGAATGTGTGTCCAACAGTTGACGCCAACAAGCATGTGAAAGCATCCCAAAACCAAGGAGATTGACACAAAGAATCGCCCCTTACCCAACAAAGACCGACCGAATTCCGCGAACTCCGCAGGCGGCAGCCAGTCGTCACGGGAGGCGGCCATGGCCAGCCCAGAGCTGGCGGAAACCTACTATGCGCCAGATTTCGACGACGAGGAGGCAGGCAACGAAGGGCCGGGCGCCGGCGCCGGTGGGACCAGCTGCGACACAACGCTGCGGTTCGCCCAGGAGCTGGAGTCCGCCCTGGCCAGGAGCGGCCGCCTGGCCGGCACCTTCGAGGACGCTCCGGACGAGGCCACCGGGTCGCGTTTCGGCCCGGCCGGCCTGGATCAGACGCTGCGCGACCTGCGAAGCCGGTGCGAACGGCGCGCCGCGGAGAGCAACGGCGCCTTCGACTTCGCCGCTGTGCACCGCTACCTGTCGAGCAGCCTTGGCCAGCCGCCCGACCAGAAGGCGCGCGGGTTGCGCAAGCTCACATCGGATGCGGAGGCCGCCAGGCTGGTTGAGCAGCTGGTGTTCCTGGAGTCGCTGCGCTGACAGCCTTGAGTAGGAAACTGCCTTGTACTTTAAGAAATTATACGTGCTCCAGTGAAAGAAAAGCTTTTTGATTGACAGCTTTCGCCTTTATTAGTTTAAAATCAAATCGATGCGGTATTACCTGCTTCCTACTTGGACTTCGAATTCCAATTAAATTGGTATTCCAATCTGCCATGACATTCTTGTGTTTTGTAAATTTACTGGATAATCACTGTTGCTTATGTAAAATATCAATTTCCTGCCCAACTGGCAGGAAATTGATTTCCTGCCCCTGATAAAAATACATGCTCGAGCTTAGTAAAAGACGCGAGGAATCAGGCGTAAGTGATTGTGCAAATCGTTTTTATAAATCGTTTATTATTGCCGAATAAATTTTTTAATAGGCTTTCCGTAATTTTAATCAGTTAAATTGCAGTTTCAAGCTTATTAGGCGGCCAGTCAGTAATTCAAGTTTGACTCGCTGGTATGGCGGCCATCTGAATTCCCTTGTCAATGCGTCAACTGGCCCAGTCCAGCAGAAGGATAAATTGGTGGCACCTTCACTTTTTGAGTGGGGGGGCCCTTGATAATTCTTTTCCTCCTGGGAATGGCGACGGTGCGGACAGCACTCGTCCTCATGATGGGGCCCGACTGGAGTCTCTGGGCCTTCACGATGAGGCCCAGCTGGAGTCTCTGGGCCTTCACGATGACGCCCGGCTGGAGTCTCTGGGCCTTCACGATGAGGCCCGGCTGGAGTCTCTGGGCCTTCACGATGAGGCCCGGCTGGAGTCTCTGGGCCTTCACGATGAGGCCCGGCTGGAGTCTCTGGGCCTTCACGATGAGGCCCAGCTGGAAACACATGGCCTTGAGGATGAGGCCCAGCTGGAAACACATGGCCTTGAGGATGAGGCCCAGCTGGAAACAAAGGGTCTTGAGGATAAGGCCCGGCTGGAGTCTCTGGGCCTTCACGATGAGGCCCGGCTGGAGTCTCTGGGCCTTCACGATGAGGCCCAGCTGGAAACACATGGCCTTGATGATGAGGCCCAGCTGGAAACACAGGGCCTTGAGGATGAGGCTCGGCTGGAGTCTCTGGGCCTTCACGATGAGGCCCGGCTGGAGTCTCTGGGCCTTCACGATGAGGCCCAGCTGGAAACACATGGCCTTGATGATGAGGCCCAGCTGGAAACACAGGGCCCTGAGGATGAGGCTCGGCTGGAGTCTCTGGGCCTTCACGATGAGGCCCGGCTGGAGTCTCTGGGCCTTCACGATGAGGCCCGGCTGGAGTCTCTGGGCCTTCACGATGAGGCCCAGCTGGAAACACATGGCCTTGATGATGAGGCCCAGCTGGAAACACAGGGCCCTGAGGATGAGGCCCGGCTGGAGTCTCTGGGCCTTCACGATGAGGCCCAGCTGGAAACACATGGCCTTGATGATGAGGCCCAGCTGGAAACACAGGGCCTTGAGGATGAGGCTCGGCTGGAGTCTCTGGGCCTTCACGATGAGGCCCGGCTGGAGTCTCTGGGCCTTCACGATGAGGCCCAGCTGGAAACACATGGCCTTGATGATGAGGCCCAGCTGGAAACACAGGGCCTTGAGGATGAGGCCCAGCTGGAAACAAAGGGTCTTGAGGATAAGGCCCGGCTGGAGTCTCTGGGCCTTCACGATGAGGCCCGGCTGGAGTCTCTGGGCCTTCACGATGAGGCCCGGCTGGAGTCTCTGGGCCTTCACGATGAGGCCCAGCTGGAAACACATGGCCTTGATGATGAGGCCCAGCTGGAAACACAGGGCCCTGAGGATGAGGCCCGGCTGGAGTCTCTGGGCCTTCACGATGAGGCCCGGCTGGAGTCTCTGGGCCTTCACGATGAGGCCCGGCTGGAGTCTCTGGGCCTTCACGATGAGGCCCAGCTGGAAACACATGGCCTTGATGATGAGGCCCAGCTGGAAACACACGGCCTTGAGGATGAGGCCCAGCTGGAGTCTCTGGGCCTTCACGATGAGGCCCGGCTGGAGTCTCTGGGCCTTCACGATGAGGCCCAGCTGGAAACACATGGCCTTGATGATGAGGCCCAGCTGAAAACACAGGGCCTTGATGATGAGGCTCGGCTGGAGTCTCTGGGCCTTCACGATGAGGCCCGGCTGGAGTCTCTGGGCCTTCACGATGAGGCCCAGCTGGAAACACATGGCCTTGATGATGAGGCCCAGCTGGAAACACAGGGCCCTGAGGATGAGGCCCGGCTGGAGTCTCTGGGCCTTCACGATGAGGCCCGGCTGGAGTCTCTGGGCCTTCACGATGAGGCCCAGCTGGAAACACATGGCCTTGATGATGAGGCCCAGCTGGAAACACAGGGCCCTGAGGATGAGGCCCGGCTGGAGTCTCTGGGCCTTCACGATGAGGCCCGGCTGGAAACACATGGCCTTGATGATGAGGCCCAGCTGGAAACACAGGGCCCTGAGGATGAGGCCCGGCTGGAGTCTCTGGGCCTTCACGATGAGGCCCGGCTGGAGTCTCTGGGCCTTCACGATGAGGCCCGGCTGGAAACACAGGGCCCTGAGGATGAGGCCCGGCTGGAGTCTCTGGGCCTTCACGATGAGGCCCGGCTGGAGTCTCTGGGCCTTCACGATGAGGCCCGGCTGGAGTCTCTGGGCCTTCACGATGAGGCCCAGCTGGAAACACATGGCCTTGATGATGAGGCCCAGCTGGAAACACAGGGCCCTGAGGATGAGGCCCGGCTGGAGTCTCTGGGCCTTCACGATGAGGCCCAGCTGGAAACACATGGCCTTGATGATGAGGCCCAGCTGGAAACACAGGGCCCTGAGGATGAGGCCCGGCTGGAGTCTCTGGGCCTTCACGATGAGGCCCGGCTGGAGTCTCTGGGCCTTCACGATGAGGCCCAGCTGGAAACACATGGCCTTGATGATGAGGCCCAGCTGGAAACACAGGGCCCTGAGGATGAGGCCCGGCTGGAGTCTCTGGGCCTTCACGATGAGGCCCAGCTGGAAACACATGGCCTTGATGATGAGGCCCAGCTGGAAACACAGGGCCTTGAGGATGAGGCTCGGCTGGAGTCTCTGGGCCTTCACGATGAGGCCCGGCTGGAGTCTCTGGGCCTTCACGATGAGGCCCAGCTGGAAACACATGGCCTTGATGATGAGGCCCAGCTGGAAACACAGGGCCTTGAGGATGAGGCCCAGCTGGAAACAAAGGGTCTTGAGGATAAGGCCCGGCTGGAGTCTCTGGGCCTTCACGATGAGGCCCGGCTGGAGTCTCTGGGCCTTCACGATGAGGCCCGGCTGGAGTCTCTGGGCCTTCACGATGAGGCCCAGCTGGAAACACATGGCCTTGATGATGAGGCCCAGCTGGAAACACAGGGCCCTGAGGATGAGGCCCGGCTGGAGTCTCTGGGCCTTCACGATGAGGCCCAGCTGGAAACACATGGCCTTGATGATGAGGCCCAGCTGGAAACACAGGGCCCTGAGGATGAGGCCCGGCTGGAGTCTCTGGGCCTTCACGATGAGGCCCGGCTGGAGTCTCTGGGCCTTCACGATGAGGCCCAGCTGGAAACACATGGCCTTGATGATGAGGCCCAGCTGGAAACACAGGGCCCTGAGGATGAGGCCCGGCTGGAGTCTCTGGGCCTTCACGATGAGGCCCGGCTGGAAACACATGGCCTTGATGATGAGGCCCAGCTGGAAACACAGGGCCTTGAGGATGAGGCTCGGCTGGAGTCTCTGGGCCTTCACGATGAGGCCCGGCTGGAGTCTCTGGGCCTTTACGATGAGGCCCGGCTGGAGTCTCTGGGCCTTCACGATGAGGCCCGGCTGGAGTCTCTGGGCCTTCACGATGAGGCCCGGCTGGAGTCTCTGGGCCTTCACGATGAGGCCCAGCTGGAAACACATGGCCTTGAGGATGAGGCCCAGCTGGAAACACAGGGCCTTGAGGATGAGGCTCGGCTGGAGTCTCTGGGCCTTCACGATGAGGCCCAGCTGGAAACACATGGCCTTGATGATGAGGCCCAGCTGGAAACACAGGGCCTTGAGGATGAGGCCCAGCTGGAAACACATGGCCTTGATGATGAGGCCCAGCTGGAAACACAGGGCCTTGAGGATGAGGCTCGGCTGGAGTCTCTGGGCCTTCACGATGAGGCCCAGCTGGAAACACATGGCCTTGATGATGAGGCCCAGCTGGAAACACAGGGCCTTGAGGATGAGGCTCGGCTGGAGTCTCTGGGCCTTCACGATGAGGCCCGGCTGGAGTCTCTGGGCCTTCACGATGAGGCCCGGCTGGAGTCTCTGGGCCTTCACGATGAGGCCCGGTTGGAGTCTCTGGGCCTTCACGATGAGGCCAAGCTGGAGTCTCCGGCACTTGATGATGAGGCCCTGCTGGAGACTCTGGGCCTGGAGGATGAGGCCAAGTTGGAGTCTCCGGGACTTGAGGATGAGGCCCTGCTGCAGGGCTGTTCACTGGAGTCACTGGGCCACGATGAACTCTGGCAGGATGGTTTATAAAAGTTTCAGCCAGAGCCTGATTGAGAGGCAGCTTAGTGTCTTTGATTTGTGGTGCACCAGTGTTGATCCATAGCGGTTTGGCGAAAATGGCCGTGTTGCCAAGGAGGCATAGCAGCAGCCTGAACTGTATAAAAAACATACTGTTTCCTCGCAGTTTTTAAAGTTGTAGAAAATATCGACTTTAAAGCCGAATGTGGTTCCTACTGCTCACATATATATATATGGAAAACCAGGATTGCTAAGTGCGGAATTAGCGTAAGACGACTGATTTTCTTTGCTGGTGGTCTTTAATAAATTTCTTAGTAGCCAAACTAGATTTAACCAGTCAAAAATGTCGGAGAAATGTCAAATTAAAAATTTTCATAGTTAAATAAACAGCTGGCTGGCAAATTAGCGAGTTTTTTTCGTCCAGTTGAACTGAACAATTTTGTTTTTTTTGCCTTTAAATTTAAGAGTTCAAGGTGCAGTGACTTACGGATTTCACACTGTTCTGTCCCTGAGCTCCAGTGACAAAACGCGATTTCATAATTTGCAGAATTCTGATTTTTTAGATCCCTGTCTGGAGACCTGTCAAACAAATCTACGTAAAATCAAAGTAAAAAAATTAAAATCAAAGGATTATTAGCAGCAGAGTGAAATTTGAGCTCAAGATTCCAACCGATGGGTTTATAGTCCTCATACGACAATTTGTGAAATTATTGACAGCAGCGTAGAAATTTTAAACCACTGGCGGATTATTCTTGACATTGTCGGCCGTTCAAGCGGCATCATCAGCCAGTAGTGCTTGAGTCATGATGGTGAGTCAGCGATTGTTAAGATCTGTTCGTTTAATTCAACTGACGTTTTCAATTGTAAAGATCCGTTCGTTAATTACTCGTGCTACAAAATCCATCAATTTCAGCTAATCAAGTATGGCTGGTCGTCCCGCTGCACCGATGTTTATTGTGCCGCCACACCTGCTGCGCAACCCGCTGCTGCTGGTGGAGTTGGACGCGACAATGCGAGACATTGTCACACTGACGGCTACGCCACGATTGGCAATGGAGTGGTGCGCCACTTATCACCTGCTGGCTAATGAGCGCACATGTGGCTGTGAAGCGGCTTCGCCTATGCGCCTGCAGCAGCGTGCGGGCGATCGGTACATCGACGGCTTCGCCTGGAGCTGCCGGGACTGCCATGGGCAAGTGTCTGTGCGCAAAGGATCTTTCTTTGAGCTCAGCCGGCTCACGCTGCAGCAGCTCATCGACCTGATCTACCTGTGGTCTATGGATATGAGGCAGTCTGAAGCAGAGCGGCAGTGTCGCGTGTCCCATCCCACAATGGTCGACTGGCAGAATTTTGTGCGCGAAATTTGCTGCCAGTACATGTTGGACCACCCGATGGAGCTTGGTGGACCTGGGAAGATCGTCGAAATAGACGAAAGTTACTTCATGCACCGGAAATACCACCAGGGAGCTCATCGGGATGGACAGTGGGTTTTGGGCATGATGGAGCGTGACAGTCAGAAGTGCGTGCTCATAGAAGTGCCGAATCGAACTGCCCAGACACTGCTCCCATTGATCCAGCAACACGTGCTGCCCGGCACTCGGATTATTACCGATGGTTGGCAAGGCTACAATCAGCTGCAGCAGCACGATGTGGTCAACCATCACCTGGCATTCGTTGACCCACATGACCCTACCATCCACACGAATGGAGTCGAGGGTCTGTGGGGGAACTGCAAGGCTAAATTCCGGGCCATGCACGGCACTCGCCCGACGCTGTTTCCATCGTACCTAGCCGAGTTCATGTGGCGCCGTATGCACCCTACCAATGCGTTCGGAAACATTATCTATTGGGTAGCCCACTATTACCCTCTCTGAAGGTCATCTTAAACATTTTAACATCATTTTGGACTAATAATCAAGTTTGATGATTTGCGGTGTGTACTTTTGTCAATCCGAAATATAACGAACGTTATTTTTCCCGTGATTCTGAAGTTGGATTAAACGAACGGATCTTAACAATCGCCGATGTGTCTACCATGGCCTGCTTGAATTGAAGACGCCAAGCTCACAGACATGTCTCGCATCTTGCAGTCTCTTCTAGAACCGAATTGTAGGTAGCGCTCCACAGTTCTCGTCTTGGATGACTTGGATAGATTCGACTTCTTGGAAATAACGGTCATCAATTGACCCAAAGGATTCACACCGACGAGCTTGTTAGGGCAGAACCAGGATCGATTGGTCCAACCAGTTTTTTCGGCTGTAGAAAGAACGCATGTCGTCGCACAGGGCCTGGACTGCTAGAGGGAATGGATATTTGTCGCTTCGTCAAATAGAGCTTCATAGCTTCCACAGGTCAGCGGCTTTAGTTTGTACGGGAAAGCGCTCATAACAGCTTGCTTGACATCATCGCACGAGTCCCTGTTGAGTTCCGTCCCAACATTCTTTACGGATCCCGTGACAAAGAGCACAACTTAAATCCCGTCTGAGTCGGTCTCGAATCGAAATGAATCGTCGCTCAGTGACCGGATCCACTTGCGAATCTTCTTGAAAAGCGAATCCAGAAACTCCTCGTCTGTTTGGTCAATCAAACTCTCCGGAAGATGGTCGGGCTCATTGGAAATCATCTCGTTTGGAAACTCGCGTAGGTCCACGAGGCTGATTTTCGATGGTGGCCCCATATTAATGGTTAGCAAACGCTCAACTAATTTCTTTTATCTTCTCTTCTCGTCTAACCTCGTACCTTCCTCACATAATGTGCCTTCAACGCATTTAGTCTATAGCACAGACTAAGTAAGATTGAGCGTGCATCTAACGCAGCGCGGATGCTATTGTTCGAAATGTCTCTTCACGTTAATGACCTCCGGTTAATGTTAATGACCTCCGGTTTGACCATAGACAAATCGATCAATGATGCTAATAGGAAGTGAGACTTTCAGTTAATGGCCAAATTGACACTCGAGCGCACGCGCGCTCGTGGCCTTGGCCATTAACTGAAAGTCTCACTTCCTATTAACCACCCATTAACTGAAAGTCTCACTTCCTATTAACCACCCATTATTCTAGCGTGATTTCTAGCGTGAATTCAACCCATAAATCGATTTTGAGTGCTTAAACGGTCTAGGCACGAGTGCGCCCCTCCACCAAGAGCTTGGCTTAACTGCTGCACTCATGCATCCAGCAGTGTCATCATCAGTGTCAGCAGAGACACAATCACCGTTTCATGTAACAGCTAGGACAATGGTAAATTATTTATGTTTTCAAGCCCTTGGAAGTTGCAGACCAAGGTCTTCCAGTAAAAAATAATTTTAATTCCTGAATTTTAGGTACGCCTAATTTCTAGTATTTCTACTGATTTTTAGCAAAACTAATAAATAATAATTGTATATCTCTTGGTTTCAATAAATAGATGAGCAAACGGAGACAACACAAACATTGAATTGTAGTTACAATAGCCGATTGCTATATTTTCGTTGATATATCCGTCTCAGCTCGTGCAATATATTCAATTGAATGATTAGCAGGAATGTGGAACTGCATCCAGCAAGCCAGTTCAAGCCGGATTTTTCCGGTAAAAAGAGAAATAAAAAAATTACGCAATAAATGATTAGTTATAACTTCAGTAAGACTGGTATATAAAAATAAAACTGCCAAAAAGCAACCAATAAGCATTCTCTTCTGTGTTCAAAGCAGATCTGTCAGACTAAAAGGAAAAATAAAAAAACATCACGGAATTGCTGCATAAATGAGAGACTGATGAAACAGGGAGCCAGTGACCGGCTCATGCCCGCTGATTGCAGCCAAGTTCAGCGGGACGATTTCCACCGAATACATTCAACAATAGCTCAAAAAAACAACCGGCTGCTGTACGCTGCTCCATACTATCGCCTAACAGTCAGACTTCTTGAGTAAAAATGCGCGTTTTCAAGTGCTGATAAACACTATAGTTAGCAATCTGACAGCTAAGTATCTGTCTGTGAATGCTGTGTGCCTGTCAAGTATCTGTCTGTGAATGCTGTGTGCCTGTCAAGTATCTGTCTGTGAATACTGTGTGCCTGTCAACTATTTGTCTGTGAATACTGTGTGCCTGTCAACTATTTGTCTGTGAATACTGTGTGCCTGTCAACTATTTGTCTGTGAATACTGTGTGCCTGTCAAGTATCTGTCTGTGAATACTGTGTGCCTGTCAAGCATCTGTCTGTGAATACTGTGTGCCTGTCAACTATTTGTCTGTGAATACTGTGTGCCTGTCAACTATTTGTCTGTGAATACTGTGTGCCTGTCAAGCATCTGTCTGTGAATACTGTGTGCCTGTCAACTATTTGTCTGTGAATACTGTGTGCATGTCAAGTATCTGTCTGTGAATACTGTGTGCCTGTCAAGTATCTGTCTGTGAATACTGTGTGCCTGTCAAGCATCTGTCTGTGAATACTGTGTGCCTGTCAAGCATCTGTCTGTGAATACTGTGTGCCTGTCAACTATTTGTCTGTGAATACTGTGTGCCTGTCAAGCATCTGTCTGTTAATACTGTGTGCCTGTCAACTATTTGTCTGTGAATACTGTGTGCCTGTCAAGTATCTGTCTGTGAATACTGTGTGCCTGTCAAGTATCTGTCTGTGAATACTGTGTGCCTGTCAACTATTTGTCTGTGAATACTGTGTGCCTGTCAACTATTGTCTGTGAATACTGTGTGCCTGTCAAGTATCTGTCTGTGAATACTGTGTGCCTGTCAACTATTTGTCTGTGAATACTGTGTGCCTGTCAACTATCTGTCTGTGAATACTGTGTGCCTGTCAAGTATCTGTCTGTGAATACTGTGTGCCTGTCAAGTATCTGTCTGTGAATGCTGTGTGCCTGTCAAGTATGTCTGTGAATGCTGTGTGCATGTCAAGTATCTGTCTGTGAATACTGTGTGCCTGTTAAGTATCTGTCTGTGAATGCTGTGTGCATGTCAAGTATCTGTCTGTGAATACTGTGTGCCTGTCAAGTATCTGTCTGTGAATACTGTGTGCCTGTCAACTATTTGTCTGTGAATACTGTGTGCCTGTCAACTATTTGTCTGTGAATACTGTGTGCCTGTCAAGTATCTGTCTGTGAATACTGTGTGCCTGTCAACTATTTGTCTGTGAATACTGTGTGCCTGTCAACTATTTGTCTGTGAATACTGTGTGCATGTCAACTATTTGTCTGTGAATACTGTGTGCCTGTCAAGTATCTGTCTGTGAATACTGTGTGCCTGTCAAGTATCTGTCTGTGAATACTGTGTGCCTGTCAAGTATCTGTCTGTGAATACTGTGTGCCTGTCAAGCATCTGTCTGTGAATACTGTGTGCCTGTCAAGTATCTGTCTGTGAATACTGTGTGCCTGTCAAGTATCTGTCTGTGAATACTGTGTGCCTGTCAACTATTTGTCTGTGAATACTGTGTGCCTGTCAAGCATCTGTCTGTGAATACTGTGTGCCTGTCAACTATTTGTCTGTGAATACTGTGTGCCTGTCAAGCATCTGTCTGTGAATACTGTGTGCCTGTCAAGCATCTGTCTGTGAATACTGTGTGCCTGTCAAGCATCTGTCTGTGAATACTGTGTGCCTGTCAACTATTTGTCTGTGAACACTGTGTGCCTGTCAAGTATCCGTCTGTGAATACTGTGTGCCTGTCAAGTATCTGTCTGTGAATACTGTGTGCCTGTCAAGCATCTGTCTGTGAATACTGTGTGCCTGTCAAGTATCTGTCTGTTAATACTGTGTGCCTGTCAAGCATCTGTCTGTGAATACTGTGTGCCTGTCAAGCATCTGTCTGTGAATACTGTGTGCCTGTCAAGTATCTGTCTGTGAATACTGTGTGCCTGTCAAGTATCTGTCTGTGAATACTGTGTGCCTGTCAAGTATCTGTCTGTGAATACTGTGTGCCTGTCAACTATTTGTCTGTGAATGCTGTGTGCCTGTCAAGTATCTGTCTGTGAATGCTGTGTGCCTGTCAAGTATGTCTGTGAATGCTGTGTGCCTGTCAAGTATCTGTCTGTGAATACTGTGTGCCTGTCAACTATCTGTCTGTGAATACTGTGTGCCTGTCAACTATCTGTCTGTGAATACTGTGTGCCTGTCAAGTATCTGTCTGTGAATGCTGTGTGCATGTCAAGTATCTGTCTGTGAATGCTGTGTGCCTGTCAAGTATCTGTCTGTGAATGCTGTGTGCGTGTCAGTATCTGTCTGTGAATACTGTGTGCCTGTCAACTATCTGTCTGTGAATACTGTGTGCCTGTCAAGTATCTGTCTGTGAATGCTGTGTGCCTGTCAAGTATCTGTCTGTGAATAATGTGTGCCTGTCAGTATCTGTCTGTGAATATTGCCTGAAAGCTGTGTCAATCTTATATCCATTGTTTGAACGAGTTACTAGTCTGACTTTACTGGAAACAGAAGAGCGTCAGAAAACAGGCGTAAATAGTTATATCAAAGACATAGTAAGTGACCTAACGGGAAAGAACGCTTACTCAGATCGCGTAAAAAACAATACTCGAAAGTTAATACAGAAAAATGGTAGGCAAAGATAAATAATATCACAATAAAATATTGTTTTTTTCATAGCCTTCAGCAAACCGGATGGAAACTTCCGGCACTGGGTGCAATTATCGGTTGACAAAACTAAAAATGTCATGCCGACGCGCATATGGCTACTATTAAGTAAGTAGGCATGCGGAAAGAAAAGGGAAAATGTGATTCATACTGCGTGGGAAATAAAATTGACTGTGATAGAATTGACATCAATATGTCAAAAGAAAACTTTATTCTAGATAGTAAAAGAGATAAAAATCAAATACGCAATCCTAATACACAGGGTGAATGTACTGTTAAGAATAGCCAGTTTTACAACCTGAAGTGTAGCTGTTGAAAAACTTTTGCGACTTAGTTGAAATAGCAGTAAAAAAAGATATCCACTAAAACTAAGCAAATTAATTTTGCATGCAAACAAAATGCCGCTTAGAAACAGGCAAAACAAAAATAATAAAAGAGGAAACTTGGCTGCAAAGCAGTCAGTCAGTGTTTGAAATGAAAGCAACTAAAAAACAGCTGATTGGCAAGCCTATACAGAAGCCAATCATGCACCAAAAGTGTCTTGGATATAGCGCTAGTTTGGGGGGGGGACACAAGATGTACCGATAGCAATTATAATTTGATTAGAATTGAATGTTTTCAAGTCAGAACTGGCAGCATTCAGCACTGAATCGATAATTAAGTGCGCTTGCGTGCGATAAAATGCACAAGCAAAAATTGTGTTTTAAACAATTAAAGCAATCAATCAATCTGTCAAGCAGATAAACCAACCTGTTAATCATCGTGTTCTGTCTTCCGGCTCAGCATCTGGTGGTGGCGCACGGCACTCCGCCGCCGCTGTCGCCGTCGCCAATGGTAGCCGCGCTTTCATCCGAAGAGACGATCGGCGCAATCGGATGCGCCTGCAGCGGCGGCAGCGGCGGCGACAACTGGCTGAGGCCGCGCGGACTCGCGCTTTTGCTTCGGCGCTGAGGCGGCGCCGTTGCCGACGGAGCTGGCGCCGCGCTTGGCCAATCGCTGTTGCCACCGCCGGCACGATGCCGCCTACTGCTGCCCGCCGCCGCGGCCGATGCGCTGCAACTTCGGATTCGACGAGTGCCGACGTGGCCGGAGCCGGCAACGTTGCCGCTGCGCACCAGCAATGAGAGGCTGCGAGCCGACAGCGCCACGGTGCCGGCTGTGGGCGGCGGGCCCGGGTAGGAGCGGGGCGGGGCGCGCAGCGGCAGCCGGTGCGGGTCGCTGCCGGCGGCAACAACGGTGGCGGCCAGTTCAACAACGTCGCCGCTGCTCTGGCCGTCGTTGCCGCGTTGTCGGCGAGTGCAGGGCGGCGATGGCAGAAGCCAGGCCGGCTTGGTTGAACGAGCCGAGGCTGCGGACGCCTGGTGGCGCAGGGCCTGATTGACAGGGGACAGGGGACAGTTCTTACCAGTCTTCTGCTTCTAGATGCAGCAAAATGATCTAGGCCGCGTGGCTCACCTGAGCAGTCAGATTGCAGCGCATCGTGTTCCTATAGGCGCGCACGCACAGGCGCGGCGTCAGGGCCAGCACGGGTGCCAGCAGTTGGGGCAGCCAGAAACGGGCCGTGGTCATGCCGTGCACGATTACGTAATAGGGATTGTCCGGGTGCAGGCAGTTGGTGCAAACCAGGTTCAGCACGATAGCGAAGGCGAACCAGGCAATCAGTGGGCTGCCTGTTATGGGACGGCAATAGCGTTACACTCACATTGGACTCCAGGGGTTCATTTTCTATCTGGGATTTTTGCTACAACTTTTCGTAAATGACATTTTTTGCACGCAAGTTGCCATTCTGATACATGTCCATGTTTCAGTGTGGAACAATTTTTTTGCCTTTATCAAAATTAAACTTGTCTTGTTTTTTGTGATTTTTTTAAAAATAGAAACTTTCAAGTTCATCTGGATGGGGGGGGGGTCCAACCAGCCAATGGCCGGCACAGCTGCTCAATCTTCAATTTTCCCAGCCCAAACTGGTACCCGATCTCAGCTGGGTGGACTGACGCAATGCACGATTAAGTGCCTTAAGGGCACAAATTGTTTCCTAGAGCCAGTGCTCGAACCCACGACCTTCCAGTAGAGTAAACAATGTAAGCGGAAGAGTGAAGGGCTGTGGCTGTGGGCAAAGTCCTGGGTCCCGTCAGCCTTAGCAGCGCAAATCCCAGTTTCTCATTCCTTTAAGCTGTAAAAACAGTCCCCAGCCTCTCCTATTCGACATCAGCTCACCGAGCAGGGCGAACCAGTGCAGGCCAGTCCAGCCGCGCACCTCCAGCGCATTGTGCGCCACAGCGGTGATGACCCCGGCGCTGACCACGGTGTCGCCGAAGCTCCAGATGCCGCAGTCGGTGTCCATAGCGCCAATATAGGCTACAAAGAATACAACCAGCGACTGCCACACGGCGTCCAGTATGTTGAGCCAGAAGTGCCAGGGCAAATAGCTGCGACAGTTCTGCGCGTCCGTGTACAGCACCGGATTAGCTAGCAGAATCTCGGCGCTCAGGTGCCTGTCCAGGATGCCTATGACCAGCGGGCCCAGTGACGTCATGGTCAGGTTGAAGCAGATTTGGTACACTTGCCCGATGTTCACCTGGTTGCGGAGGGGCATTAATTCTCATTCGGTGTTTTTATCTCAGAACGCCCCAGTAGCTAACATAAAAACAGATAAACTAATCAGCAAGCTACCTGTCCGCTGAAGCCGTTGAACAGCTGGTACCAGAACAGCATCATAATGTAGACGCAGTTCTTATAGAACAGGTACAGGGACATTCTGGCCAGCCGGTCGTAGCACCAGTGCCCGTGCACCAGCAGCAGCTTCTTCAAGAAGCGAAACCTGGCCAGAGCAAAATCGGCGGCCATGACGGCCTGCATGCCCTCCTGGCCGGAGATGCCGACCCCGATGTCGGCGGTCTGTATCATGCTCACATCGTTGGCGCCGTCCCCGATCGCCAGCGTCTGCATGCCGAGGCTCTCCTTCACCAGGCCAACAACGGCCGCCTTCTGACTGGGCGTGGTCCGGCAGCACAGCACGCTGGAGCACTGCTCGGCTAGCAGCAGGAAGTCGCAGGACACCAGCTCGTCCTAGGCAGTGCCGCAGCGTCCGCCCGTCCAGCACCAGGGCGACGCCGTCGCGTACGGCCGGTCGGGCCCGACGCTGCCTGATCTGGTAGGCCGGCCTGTAGGCGACGTCCAGCTCGCGAAGCCAGCGGCGCACCCGGTCGCCGGCCTCGGCTGGAGAATCCGCCGACAGCGTCAGCAACTGCTGGCCTTCAGTGAGCAGGCGGCAGGCGTGACCAACCTGGCCAATTATGGGGAGCGGGCATGAGCGGAATTTGACAGGAGCATGGGACCATGCTTTACGGCCATGGGCAGCCCTGACAATCGTCTCTAAACAGCCCTGACAATCGTCGCTAAACAGCCCTGACAATCGTCTCTAAACAGCCCTGACAATCGTCTCTAAACAGCCCTGACAATCGTCGCTAAACAGCCCTGACAATCGTCTCTAAACACACCCGAAAATCCCCAAGTCCTGAAAAAGAGCCCAAAGCCCCAGATACAGAATCACACCTGCACTGCAGTTTCCTGCTTATCGCCGGTGAGCACCCAGACGCTGATGCCGGCCTCCCGCAGCGCGGCCACCGTGTCAGCTGCGCCCTCCTGCAGTCGGTCCTCAACCCCGGTGGCGCCAAGAAGCTCCAAATTAGTTTCTAACTTGTCGAACGCCTGAGCCAAAGCAGCCTCGCGGCCCTGGATACGCCGCTGGGCCAGCTTATACTCAACTAGCCAGTCTTCGTACTCGGCCTCGTCCAGGTAGCGCACGGCCAGGCAGAGGGTGCGCAGGCCGGCCACAGCGTACTGCTCCAGGTGCAGCCGGGTGTGCAGCAGCACCCGGTCCGCGTCCGAGTCCGGGTCGGCCGGATTCGATGGCCGGAGACGCTCCAAGATTGCGCAATCAGCGCCCTTAGTTAGCAGCAATGGCCGGCCGGTGGCGGGGTCCCGCACCAGCATGGACATTCGCTTCCTATCGGCGTCGAAGGGCATCACGCAGAGCACGGACAGCCGGACGTGGCCGTCGGCGGGCAGCCAGACCAGGCAGGACTCGGCGTCGCGGCGCACCAGCTTGCAGCCGCTGCGGCAGGCGGCGCGGACCAGGGCGGCCTCGTCCGGACTCTCGGCCACGTAGGCGCGGGTCAGCTCGGCGTCAGCGTGCCGGCACGGCTCCGGCAGCGACGGGCCCGTCAAACCCGGGTCTGACAAATCAAACGGCGTCGGCGGTGTAGGCGACGGCGTCAGCGACGGCGTCGGCGTGGGAAGCGGCGGCGTTGGAGTCGCTTTTTTCCGCCAGACCTGGCGCTTCCAACGTTTAACGGCACCATCGACTGAGGCCGCCGAGGTGGTTGTGGAATTGGCGGCCGACTCGGAGCCCGGCTGTTCGAGCGACACCACCACCGAGTTGCAGACGGCCATCACCAGGAAGAAGTCCAGCAGGCGACGCTGCCGCGCCGGGCTGACGCGGCGAAGGCTTGGACCGTCGTCTGCGGCCAGTGCGTCGGCCAGCTCAGATAGCGGCGAGCGGTTCAGCGTTGTTGGCGGTTGAAGCGGAGTTTGACAGGCCTCGTCGGCTGACTGCTGCTCCGGCTAATACGATAGGAATGAGTTTTTGTAAGACTTTTTAATGTTGTTAGGCGGCGCGATAGATTATCCAGTGTTATTTGGGGTTGGGATAGATTAACCAGTGTTATCTGTGGTTGGGATAGATTATCCAGTGTTATTTGGGGTTGGGATAGATTATCCAGTGTTATTTGGGGTTGGGATAGATTATCCAGTGTTATTTGGGGTTGGGATAGATTATCCAGGGTTATCTGGGGTTGGGATAGATTATCCAGGGTTATCTGGGGTTGGGATAGATTATCCAGTGTTTTTTGGGGTTGGGATAGATTATCCAGTGTTATCTGTGGTTGGGACAGATTATCCCGGGTTATTTTGAGTTGGTTTGGATTATCCAGTGTTGATTGGAGTTGGAATAGAGTTTCGATTAGATTTTCACAGAAATTTATTTCCTAATTTTTTTTAGTTTATGATCTATGTTTTTTTGTTATTTTGTGTAAAATTATAAGTGACATAAAAGTAATTCCCCAGTGCTCAACTGCTCACGGCTCACCTCATAGTCGCAGTCGTTTTTATGATTGCCGCTCCCCAGAATTGGCTGCCTGCATTCGATGCTGGCCTGGCTGTCAGCTAAAATCAAATATTGAGTCAAAAATTTATGGTTGCTACACAAACAACTGAATATCGATCCCACACCCCCTGACAGTTAGCAATACTTTATGGTTAATTTTGATAAGAGGGCAGCTAAAGTTGCAACTAAAACACAGCTTGGCTTCGATACAACGGAAATTTTATAGGTGAATGCGGGCACACATAAACGAATAATTTGGCACACTTAAAGTAAATGCAAGAAAAACACCGCTTACTGCTACTGAGAGTAGCAAAATAAGGAAATTTTCTATAAAAGTACGATTAGATAAAATTTTAGAGGCGGAATCACCTACAACTTCAGCCAAAAAGAAAATGATAAAATAAAGGAACAGATAAGTAAATTGAGCTAACTATATACCTGAGGGCTAGCATTAGTGCCCTCTCAGGTGCAGGCAGCGGGTACTGTGAAACAATGCACAACGACACAGGTAAAAAAACTATTATAAAACTTATTCAATAATAAAAATTGATGCATAAGTACGACGCCTGTGAGTTGAATAAGAGCACATTCTGACAGTGGCAGTGAACACTCATTTAGTTCAATCTCCCTAGCTAAACTACCGCTCTGAAAAGTTTGCCTCTAGCAGACAGGCACCCATTACAACATATTGAGAGGCGGCACAACAAGTTTAGCGGTGCATAGGCAGAATTGCATGCAATGAGAACACATACAGCGAGACAAGTGATTCAGCTTGGCCGTCAGTTTTTTATCCAACGAAGCTGGCAATCGTTTAGGCAAATTTATACTCCTAGATGCGGCAGCTGGTGCTGCTGTGAAAGCATTTGGGATTTTGAGCACGAATTAAGCTTAGACACGTAGGAAGAGACGGAAAGCCAAAGGCGCACAGGGTCTTCAAAATCAATGTAAATCAATTTGAACTGGCATGCACTCAAATTAATAGCGAATCGGCTTGATTTTACTAGCATTTAAATTTAATTCATTAAAAATTTTATTAACTACTATAATGATAAAAATACCAAAATTATTGGCAACCTTTTAACTATTGTATTCCAAATAGTCGGTCAAAATAGGGATAATTAGCCGGGGAAAGATGGCAGGAAATCGATTTCGCATCTCTGTACGCAATCAATGTTGCCGCTGCCCAACTACTAGGGATGACAAAAACCAGCCTGTAATGATCTTTTCTAGTGATGAATCAACAGTAAATATAGCTTAATTGGAAATGGCTTACTTTGAGCAGAGATTTCAGTTTTTTTAAACAATATAATAGCACACAGTAAAGTTTCTTGGGTTAAGGTAAACAGAATGTTTTATTTCAATAATTCTCTGACTGGAAAAAGGTTCGCTAAATGGGGCACCCAATCTATACACCCCAAATAAGAAGGCGCTAAATGTGGCACCCAATCTACACACCCCAAATAAGCAGGCGCTAAATGTGGCACCCAATCTACACACCCCAAATAAGCAGGCGCTAAATGTGGCACCCAATCTAGACACCCCAAATAAGCAGGCACTAAATGTGGCACCCAATCTACACACCCCAAATAAGCAGGCGCTAAATGTGGCACCCAATCTATACACCCCAAATAAGTAGGCACTAAATGTGGCACCCAATCTACACACCCCAAATAAGCAGGCACTAAATGTGGCACCCAATCTACACACCCCAAATAAGTAGGCACTAAATGTGGCACCCAATCTACACACCCCAAATAAGCAGGCACTAAATGTGGCACCCAATCTACACACCCCAAATAAGCAGGCGCTAAATGTGGCACCCAATCTACACACCCCAAATAAGAAGGCACTAAATGTGGCACCCAATCTACACACCCCAAATAAGCAGGCACTAAATGTGGCACCCAATCTACACACCCCAAATAAGCAGGCACTAAATGTGGCACCCAATCTACACACCCCAAATAAGAAGGCACTAAATGTGGCACCCAATCTACACACCCCAAATAAGCAGGCACTAAATGTGGCACCCAATCTACACACCCCAAATAAGCAGGCGCTAAATGTGGCACCCAATCTACACACCCCAAATAAGCAGGCACTAAATGTGGCACCCAATCTACACACCCCAAATAAGCAGGCGCTCAATAAAGCGTGAACTCACCAGGCGGTGTCTCGCGGTACTCGTAATCGTGGCCAAGCACGGTGCACCGCTTGAACTCCATCTTATTCTCGGTGAGGGTGCCAGTCTTGTCAGTGAACACGTATTCAATCTGGCCAAGATCCTCCGTGATGTTCAAGGCTCGACACTCGGCCGGCATGTCGCGCTCCGGATCGTACATGTCCAAGTCGCTGTTGATGTAGACGGTCTGGCCAAGCTTCACGAATTCCACGGTTACGTATAGAGCTAGCGGAATCATAGCCTGTGGGCAGTTTTGGTGGTTTAATTTAACTATTGCACTCGGTGAGGGGATGCACTCGGTGCACTCGGAGTTGTAGCCTAGTGGCTAGGGCGCCTGCCTCATGACCGGAAGGTCGTGGGTTCGAGTCCCGGCCCTAGGAGACAATTTGTGCCCTTGAGCAAGGCACTTAATCCCGCATTGCTTCAGTCCACCCAACTGAGATTGGGTACCAGTTTGAGCTGGGTAAATTTAGGGTGGGTGTTGCGGCCCCTCCAGCCCGTCAGGACTGAAAGCTGTACACAGCACTCGAATGCGCCGCGCAACTAACTGCGGCTGTGCCTTGGGCTGTACATCTGGTCGAAAGTTCGGGTGTCTAAATTTATTAGTATTAATTATTTTTAACTATTGCACACTTATCCTCTTACGAAATTTACTCAACGACTCCAAAGTGGGATCTTTTTGTTTTAAAAGCGTTTTAAATGTTTTTTTTAATTGCACGGAAGCCTTCAAACTCACCTGCAAGATAATTATGTAAGTCCAAAAGTTGATGAAAGCCTGGACAGCGGGAGTCGAACGAGTGTCGTTGCCTAGCGACAAGAAAATGACAGCTTCTGGCTTGACAAAGCCGTGAAGCCAAATCCCGCTGCCTTCAACGAAAATAACACAACTTTAAGACAGAAATTTCAATATTTTTAAATTTGAAATTTTGAAGCTCAATTTCAGCAAGGAACTTACCAATTGCACCGAAAAGGCACAGCACAAACAAAATGATGACGCACCAGATGACATCTTTGTTAATCTGGCGCTCCAGTTTGCTGCGCTTGAATCTGGGCCCCCGATTGTTCATCATCGCCTTGGTCTCGCGACCTCAAATTCATAAAGCGGGATGAGTTCGGCGCTTTTATTGCGAGAATTTAGACGATAGAAAGCTTCAAATGAGGATTTAGTAGGGTGCCCGTCCAATCTAGGGATCTGGGAAGATGTTAGTGCACTGCAAAGGGAATGCCAGATTTCAAAAGGAACATTAGGAATAGCAGATTTCAGTGGGTACATTAGGGATGGGAGATTTCAATGGGTACATTAGGAATGGGAGATTTCAGTGGGTACATTAGGGATGGGAGATTTCAATGGGTACATTAGGAATGGGAGATTTCAATGGGTACATTAGGAATGGGAGATTTCAATGGGTACATTAGGAATGGGAGATTTCAATGGGTACATTAGGAATGGGAGATTTCAATGGGTACATTAGGAATAGATTTCAATGGGTACATTAGGAATGGGAGATTTCAATGGGTACATTAGGAATGCCAGATACTGAGGCAGATTTTGATCAGTAGCGCATTATGGAAGCAATATTTGAAGGGAATATCGTGGGAATCGAAAAACGGATGGCAGATTTTGCATATTTGGAAAGGCAGCTTTTGAGATAAATTTTAGTGGATAGATAATTGCTAGGGGGATTTCGGGATTTTAGAAAATTACAATTCCCGAAAGGGTCTAGATTTTTCAATAATTGTACTTGAAACTTATAATGTACGCTCTTGAAACTAAATGACAGACTAGTTTCAGCAGCCACTGCAAAAGGGCAATAAGAGGTCAGACAACGAAGCAGAGCTCAGCTCACCGGCATAGATAACCATGCCCTCAACTGAATCCGTATTACGAATAGTGCAGCCTCTAAGAATGAGATTCTCCTTGTGAATGGCCACAACATTGTCATCGGCGCCTCGGATGCGCCTATTGAATTGAATTCATTGTAAAAAGTGCATGGGAACTCTTAACTACACAATTAAAGTAAATAAGGATTAGTAAGCAGACGGCTACTTACACTGTGCCATCAAATTTATAAATCTCAGTATTTGGCACTTCAACTTCAACATCGTGGACAAAAGTCTCCGGATCAAATGCCTGCACATTGATTGACAGAACACGTGGAGAATGAGGGCAAGTTTTGCACTTTTAAATTTAATGATTTCGCACTCTTATTGTCAATCGCATAGCATTCAGTTGTTGTGTTACAGAAATCAAACGTTATAGTCAGGCTGAGTCAATACGAACAATTAATTATAGCCTATTAAGTAGGGAAGACAAACATTTGCTAACCGGTTATAGAATGTGACTGACTGAGTGGCCAAAACGCTGATCCTTAATTTTTTTCTCAAATTCGATTTCGTAGAAAATAGTTACCAGGCATACCGGGCCGGGTACAATGCACATAAAACTCTAATATGATTTCACTTAGCAACAAAACTAATTAACCAGTAACGCTTAACTAAACATGATTTATATAACAAATAAACTAATGATTCAATAGAAAACGGCCAAAAAGCACAACTGGAACTGAATAAATTTGCGAATCTGCAGTCTGCTTAGCATGACAGGCAATTCTGCTACTTAAGGAAAAATGTTTACCCCGTTGCCAGAGCAACGCTGAAAAAAATTGAAGAGAACGAAAACAAATTAATGATAAATGTTATGATGATATGTGGCAGCCAGGAAGGTGATTTCAGCAGAAAAGTACGGCATCTATCAGACAACGCAAACATACCCATCCTAAACTGTTTCACTCGCTAATTCATAAACGGCCTAAAATTAGCCAAAACTTCAGTGCGTCTTTAGGCTCAATCAAGCTTAGTTTGCAAGTTGACAAGTTAATAATAAAAAATCATTATCAGTCAGTAAGTGGCGTATTAATAAACGGCACGAGTTAATCACGGCAGGACATTATTAACAAGAAATCGGCTTTCTAACTTGGCTTAAACACCCTGAACAACTTTTGAGGAAATTAGATTAATTTTGTATAGATGTCTATTGTGGGGGCAATACTGCATCTGGCAGACAGATGCACTGCATTTTGTATTATTCTAAGGCTTTGTTTGTTAACGAGCACCAGCCTCCTACCTGATTGATGCTTTGAACTGTTCTGTAAAACGTAAGGCAAAAAAAAACAAAAATAGCACTTCAACTGAACCGAAATAATTTAACTCAGATGGAAATATATTGTTCATTGATTTGGCGCCCAACTATAGAGACCGAATGCTACGGGTGGCGCCCAACTACAGAGACCGAATGCTACGGGTGGCGCCCAACTACAGAGACCGAATGCTACGGGTGGCGCCCAACTACAGAGACCGAATGCTACGGGTGGCGCCCAACTACAGAGACCGAATGCTACGGGTGGCGCCCAACTATAGAGACCGAATGCTACGGGTGGCGCCCAACTATAGAGACCGAATGGTGCGGGTGGCGCCCAACTATAGAGACAGAATGGTACGGGTGGCGCCCAACTATAGAGACCGAATGGTGCGGGTGGCGCCCAACTATAGAGACCGAATGGTGCAGGTGGCGCCCAACTACAGAGACCGAATGCTACGGGTGGCGCCCAACTATAGAGACCGAATGGTGCAGGTGGCGCCCAACTACAGAGACCGAATGGTACGGGTGGCGCCCAACTATAGAGACCGAATGGTACGGGTGGCGCCCAACTACAGAGACCGAATGGTACGGGTGGCGCCCAACTATAGAGACCGAATGGTACAGGTGGCGCCCAACTACAGAGACCGAATGGTACGGGTGGCGCTCAACTATAGAGACCGAATGGTACGGGTGGCGCCCAACTACAGAGACCGAATGCTACGGGTGGCGCCCAACTACAGAGACCGAATGCTACGGGTGGCGCCCAACTATAGAGACCGAATGGTACGGGTGGCGCCCAACTACAGAGACCGAATGGTACGGGTGGCGCCCAACTACAGAGACCGAATGGTACGGGTGGCGCCCAACTATAGAGACCGAATGCTACGGGTGGCGCCCAACTATAGAGACCGAATGGTACGGGTGGCGCCCAACTACAGAGACCGAATGGTACGGGTGGCGCCCAACTACAGAGACCGAATGGTACGGGTGGCGCCCAACTATAGAGACCGAATGCTACGGGTGGCGCCCAACTATAGAGACCGAATGGTACGGGTGGCGCCCAACTACAGAGACCGAATGGTACGGGTGGCGCCCAACTACAGAGACCGAATGGTACGGGTGGCGCCCAACTATAGAGACCGAATGGTACGGGTGGCGCCCAACTACAGAGACCGAATGGTGCAGGTGGCGCCCAACTACAGAGACCGAATGGTGCAGGTGGCGCCCAACTACAGAGACCGAATGCTACGGGTGGCGCCCAACTATAGAGACCGAATGGTACGGGTGGCGCCCAACTATAGAGACCGAATGGTACGGGTGGCGCCCAACTACAGAGACCGAATGCTACGGGTGGCGCCCAACTACAGAGACCGAATGCTACGGGTGGCGCCCAACTATAGAGACCGAATGGTGCAGGTGGCGCCCAACTACAGAGACCGAATGGTGCAGGTGGCGCCCAACTACAGAGACCGAATGCTACGGGTGGCGCCCAACTATAGAGACCGAATGGTGCAGGTGGCGCCCAACTATAGAGACCGAATGGTGCAGGTGGCGCCCAACTACAGAGACCGAATGCTACGGGTGGCGCCCAACTATAGAGACCGAATGGTCCTGGTGGTGCCAATAAGTAAAATCATCAAAAGACGATTATCAAGCCACTCAATTATTTGTCTCGAATTTATCACCAAAACTCATCACCAAAAAAAACAAATTAACCGAACCCCGCCGATGCACCTTGAGCTCGAGGCCGCGCATGACGTGTCTCTGTTTCAGATTGGTCTCGCCGTCAATATTGCAAGTCTCAATGTAGCAGAGGCCGGTGGGATCGGAACTATGCAGCAATAAAATATCAGCCGGTATGACCTCGTTGGCGCGCAGTTGCACAATATCGCCTGGCCACAGGTGGCGCCATTCGTCCTGAACGAAGTCGCGCGCGGACCGCCTGTAGACGCGACACGGGCTGTGGTTGATGCGCTGATCAGCTCGATAGCGCCTATAGTTTTCGAATGCGTCTTTGACGGCCGTTACGGCCAAGACAAACACCACTGGTATTGGCGACAGCTCCTTAGCGAATGCGGACACATCCGGCATGAAGTTCAGCACCACAATAAATACAAAGTAAATATTGGCGAATCTGTGAAACTGCTCCCACAGATTCAGCGGCAGGAACGTCAACAAGCTGTACTTTGTAGTCTTGATCCGGTTGTTAGCGAATCGCTTATTCGGATTGTCGCTGTCTGGCCAATCTTCGAATTTGAAATTCGGCGCAATCATTCGCGTTGCCGGGCCCTGCTTGGCCTTTGACCGGCACGGCCAGCAACGGAGGGCGTTGCCCATTGGAACTGCAAAAGCAGAGTGAAAAAGAAAACAGTTTATTTCTGTACAACAGAATTAAATAGTTAGAGGGGCACCATATCCATCCATTTTTTGCTTTTATTGAAATACACTGTAGCAACAGATTAAGCAAAAAGTAATTAATAGGGTTGCCCAATGATACAAAAGTGCTTAATTGTCTTGGGAATCAAGCTGGGACCTCTAGGCTAAAATAACTAGACTAAAGCAACATAAATTAATTAAATTTGACAATAATTAACCATTTCAGGAATGCAAAAAAATATTGCAACAAAAATTTGACATTGGAACTTTTGATCAGATGTAAAACCCATGGCATATTACCAGTTAGCTATGTGGTACATTCAATGACTGTAGTATAGCTAATGAGTCCTTGTAAGCAAGGGCCAAAGGGCCAAATAAAAATATAATACAAGTACCTAAAATGCACTGCATATTTTTGAATTGCTATTCTACTGTTGGGCCATTTATATTATATAAATATAAAAATATCAGGCCTTCTGTTGGTTTAGCCATTATATAGTAAAGCCAGTGGCCCATTTTGTTATTGGGATTATTTTATTGCATGATTTTCTTATTGTGATAGCATTTTTTAGGCAATCCATAAATTTATTTCTATGAAATTAAACTCAACTTACTTTAGTATACAATATGCTTTAGTAAACTTAGTTTTGAATTTTATGTCCGATATACAACAATATATTTTTGCTAAAAATATAAATTAGCACAATTGGTACCAAAGTTTTCTCCAATGATTGTTACTTTTTAAATTGAGTAAAGTTTTGACACTGTTTTATTGATTGCAAAAGTTTTTGCTCCAGGTGTTTGCATGTTTTGTCTATTTTATACTACTTCAAATTTCATTGTGCTTAGATATAATTTAGGCAAAAATCTGTAAATACAAAATTTACAGTATACATATGACACTGCCTGCAATAAGTTTGTTTCTTAATATATTATATACTTTAACATTGAGCCTTTAGCCTACTTTAGGATACTAGCAACCTAGTGGACCTTAAATTTTTACTCAAACTAGGTCATATTAGAGATGGTTAAAATACCCAGAGTATTTGTATTTGAATTGAATCAACCAAATATTTGGATTGAATTAAAATTGGAATTTTTCTAATCCAAATAGTTTAATATGGGTCAAAAATTTGCTAACAGGGCATTTTGCCAACAGAGCAGCTTAAGCTTGATTGAGCATGACTCCTGAGTCAAAAGACATGAGTGTTGGGGTTGTGGGCTTATTTTTGTGTGTTTTGTGTTTTGTGTGAGTCAAGCATATTGTGAGTGAAGCACATTGTGAATGCTCAATTGGGAAAGTGCCAACTAGCTACTATGCATAGAGTGAAACCTAGGGGCCTTAAAATGAGCCAATTTGAACTTGAACTTTCAAACTTCATGTTATGTTTTGGTGTTGTCTTTGTGACACTTTTTGTCTTTGTGATATTGTTGTATTTGTGATATTTTTGTCCTCATGATGTTTTCACTGTTTAATTTTTTATATGTTTGATACTCTAGATTACTAGATATCTAGATTAGAGACCTGGCAAGGTATAGAAAAAATAGAAAACAAATCCTTTACAAGTTTTCTCAATCTCAGTTTCAGAAGAAAATAATTTTCAAAGTAGAAAGTGACCAAAATGGTTATATACCAAAAGAAGCTTATATGAGGGGTGTCCCAAAAGTCTGTGCACTTTCTTTATTTCAGCCGGTTTTGACCAACCAAAAATATTCAGACTGCGGCAGTTACTAAGACAATTATCTACCCATAAAAATGACTTGCTGTTTGTTCATGTATCTACTGTCACATTTCATCGCACTCATCGAATTATGCACTTTGGGTAAAATTTCTTTACTCTGGATTGTCTATGGTGAAAATGACGCCTTTGTTTGGCAGAGCTCACGTCATGAAAGGGCAAGCATTTGAGAGCAACTGGGTTTTCAAAGTTTTGCAGCACCCAGTGGGCCGAGATCTTTGACAGCTGCAACTGCTCTGACATTGTGTGATGAAATGTGGACTTCAAGCTGCCGAGCATGTCTGCGATCTTGTGGATTGTCAGTCTGGCATTAGTTTCAAGCAATTCTTGAATTTTCTGACCAAGGAGTTTGTTTGCTGGCGATTGCGGCCGCTCACTGCACTGCTGGTCAGAGACTGTCAGCTTGTCACTCTTGAAGCATTCAATCCAGCCACAAATGGCCCTCAGTTTAAGACCATTGTCTCCATGTTGCTCTTGAAGATGGTCAGCAATCTGACTGGCATTCCAGCCTGCAGTGCAAAAATCTGGCTGCATTGGCTCTCAACGCTGAGCACTGAGCTCATCTTGGCAAAAAGAGTGCAAAACTTCAGCAAAAACTTTGAAATCCCAGGTGCTCACAAATGCTTGTCCTTTTATGACGTGAGCTCTGCCAAACAAAGGCATCATTTTCACCATAGACAATCCAGAGTAAAGAAATTTTATCCAAATTGCATAATTCATGCAATCTGACATGACTGAAGCTCAACATATTTTTCAATAGAACAATAAAGCTGGAAAACTCTGCTAACGGCACTTTGTAGAAGTAGTACAGGGGGTGGGGCACTAAAATGGAAATATCTTGAGAATGACAATAGATACATGAACAAACAGCAAGTCATTTTTACAGGCAGATAATTGTCTCTGTAACTGCCACAGTCTAAATATTTTTGGTTGGTCAGAACTGGCTGAAATAAAGAAAGTGCATGGACTTGGACATGGACACAGAGTGGGACACCTCTCGTATTGGGATTATAAGATAGATCATGATCCAAAGCCAAATATTTTGCTAATAATAAATACAAAGTAAACAATAGATATATTGAATATAATAGAGCCACAATTGACATTGTTTTCTATTTCAAAAAATTAGAGCTGCTTTTAGGTTGTGATCCTTTTTTTATTGACTAAATCCCTTTAATAGTTATATTTTGAAGCTAATGTACATAAAACCAATATAAAAATCTATTAATACTAAATGGACACTTAAGAACCTTGTTTGATATAATATAGACCTAAAATTTTAATATGGGTAGTTAGCAACCAAAAATGCAAAAGAGGAAGGTTGTTGAAATCCATTATCCAAAAGAATACTAAAAATCCTTTTGACTTATTATATAATTAGACGATTCAAATTACACAGCGTTTAAATACATAGTACCATTTAAAAATCTCACATCAATTAACATTAAAATCAGAAACATAAAGGGTATAAAAATATTTTTTTAAATTTGATATTGACTATGCTTATGGGTTAAGGCCGTCATATCACTGTATCACTACTCACAATTACTTACTAATTGCCTACTTGAGGCTACATTGATCCACATAGTAAGTGAGATGCAACTGAAGTTAAGGTGATAGATATCTAGATATAGAATTAAATTATCTTAACTGGGGAGCAAGGAAGTGAATGTGAATTGAGAAAGGAAATTAGGTAGACGCCTGGACGATAAATATATAAAAAGAAACTGAGAAGCAAGTTTCTTGACTCTTGACTTATGATATTTATTGTGTAAATAACGGGAGGATTAGATAAAAAATTGCACTAAACTGCGCATGTTTTAGGAAAATTATAATATGAATGTTCCATTTCCATTTCCATATTTCCCGCTAAGCATTTTCTATGAAATTTAAAATTCAAAAAACGCTTTGCGCGGAATCTAAAAATTTTTTCGTTGTTGCGTCAATGAAGCCTGTGTTGTAGTATGAAAAAACCAAAGGGCTACACACATTCAGGTGTCAGGCTTTTTTACTGCTGTTACTGCTTATGCAGTCACACAAATCATCACTAGCGTGGTGCAGCGACAGTCAGCAGACAATCGATCAACTCCACAAAGGGCTGATGGCGAACACATTCACAAGCATCTTCGTTGATGTAGTGACCATAGCGTACCTCCTGCTCTGGTTGCAAACCAATAACATCTTAAGTGTCCTTCTTTCAAACATTTGGACTAGGTGAATTCTATCATTGAAAGTCGAGAAGCAACTAGCTCTGACATAGAGCAATTGACAATCATAAGGCGAATTAATTGAAATGTTATTGTCGCTAAAATTAACGTACATGCATTTAAGTTCAGAGCATGCGAAGACTAGGGCAACGTAGTAACTAATTGTGGTCCATGTTTCAAGCTCACTTGCGGCTGATCCAAGAGTATCTTAAGGGCCTTCCAGTGGTCCTTGGGCTGATCGATATCCCCGAACCATCAACATCCCCGAAATATTGATGGGGACGCACTTTGTCGCTCACTCCGCAGATTTCCCCACAGCAGATTCTTTTCCTCTACTATCCAGGAGTAGCATGACGCTCCTGTAGGGAATTCTTGTCATCCTTACCCGCTCTTATCTAGCTTCTAAAGTTCTCCCTGTACGCGCGTACCTAGGTATTTTTAGGCTATAAATCTTCTGCGCCAGACTGTCTGACCTTTGCCGCTGACAGTTTTTGGCGCCAGATGGCGCCCGTGAGTCACGTGTCTGCCACTTTTTATGCCTCTTTTTATGACATCTGGAGGGGTTCAGGAAGCTCGCCTATTGTTCTATTTTTGCTTTTTTCCTGTCAACTCTTGACAGCTTAGCTTCCGACCCCTAAAAGTACCTTGGGATTTAGGATTATCTTTTCCTCTTCACTTTCTTCACCTTCTGCTCTTCATATGCTGATTAACGCGCATATTTTTATTAAGTCATAGGACCTCCTGCTGCGAAAACCCATAAATCATTTTGCTCGTAAATTCTCCCCATCTGCGCTGAATTACGAACCCACCTGTCATCTTTTTTATGATCCCGGGTAGACTGGTGAGACCACCTGGTTGGGTTGGGTCACGTGACTAGCTTGCCAGCCAATCAGAAAAATGCACGACCTTTTTAACAAATGCGGCTGGACCAATCGCAAAATTCGGCGATCATTCTAACAAATCGGCGCCTCTCGCGCCTATTTAAAGGCGCCGTCGAGCGCGCTCCAAGATCAGACCGTTCTGACGCTCTGAAGGCCTGGACCCGTTCTAGAGGTACCGCGGCAACATGCTCGGTTCAGACGGTCCCTAGTTCTACAAGTATCTTCCCCTTTAGATTGCGAACCTCCCCCTAAGTTATCGGCTATCAACATCAGCCCTAGTGTCAGCATCAGTTAAGAGTTAGCGAGAAGCGACAGGTCATCAGAGGCCCTTTGCCTGCGAGATCGACAAGTACTAACGGTCGAGTACGAGATCTACCTCGGCCACTGTGGAGTTCGAAGGCATCGAAAGTGCATTAATCTGATTGGTTTTGGTGAGAGATCGCGTGACCTTGCCTTATTGGGTGTAGTCTCTATCGGTCCCCATCTTAGCGTCTTAATAGGGATTTGCGTATTTGCTTATTGCTTATTTTGTGCTAACTTGAGGCAGTAAGAAAGTCAAATCATAATATATTGCCAATAGTAGTTAAAGTGCTCCAATATCATAGGCAGTCAAGTGATTAGGTGTGAAAGCTAAATCATTCAGTTAATTGCTTTTTAATCTCTTTATTTGCTCGCCATGCTGGCTCGGATGAGCAGCTAAATTAGTTGGCGCCGGTCATGGTGGACCAAGGGCGGACCAGTCATGCAGTCAGTCAGTCAGTGATCCATGCGATCAGAGTCCAGATTGAGGACTCAGCTTCGGCTGTACTTTAGTGCAGTTCGAGGCGGCGCGGCAGCCAAATTATTAATGTAACTTAATGTAATCTTTAGAGTAGTTAGGGCGCGCTTTCGGAAGAGTCTAATTAGGTCATTTCATCGCTTTGCGGCAGTTAGTTGAAGCATCGAGGCTAAAAGCTGGGATATTCCCTATCCACTCCTCTTAGTAATATAATAGTGCATTTCCGAGTCCACATAATCTGATCCATGCAAGAACCCCCTGCAAAAGTCCTCTCTGAGCCTGCCTTGGTCATGCGATCTAGTCCCTGCAGTGTCCCTTAGTCGGCTATGACTTCGAGATTGACAGCTAAAAGACACTAGTTGTAGGTGGAAATCAGGCCTCAATTAGTCGGGAACTTGGTTTCGATAGGGCTGTTTGGTGATGCAGTCCACACAAGTTGGTGGCGGCGGGGCTGTCAGCTTCCCTCTGGGGCTGGCGGCTCTCTACCTTTCTTTATCTCCGTGTCTGTCTCTCGCTGTCTTCTCCTAGCATAGGACCTAGCCGCTCGCCACATCTATCATGCTACCCCTGGGGCTGACCTCGAGATCGGGAATGGGAGGCCAGGTTTGTCGATGTAGGCAATAAGATCGGCGCTCTGAGGCTGCGTCGGTAAAACGACAAGGCCGAAACCCAACAATATCATCATTACCCTGTTATCGGTCTCGCCCATGGCGATAGAAAAAGAGTACATGATGAGACGATCAGGAGGAAGGTTATTATAGCTACATGTAACAGCTTCATTTAGCTTCTGATTGCGGACTTTCAGCTAGCTTTATTTCGTATATTGCCTGGAAAAGTAACGTTGAAAGTTCGGAATAATCGACTAAACTGTGTTGATAGAACCCAAAGACCATAGAAAGTAAGATCGACTATAAGATCCCCGAACATATGATTTCAGGAAAACTCCTAAATTTACTCGTCGCTCAAAAGTTCTACATGTATATTCGCACCAATAGGCCCTAATATATTACATAATTTTTTATTCGGTGAGTAACAGATAAAGGTGGAGCTACTATGACACAATGGAAAAAATAAGTAGGAGGTAGGAGAAGGGGAAAGGACGAATGATCACAAGATGCAGCATTTTTAAAAACCCTAATATAAGTAGTTATAATGACAACATTCTCAGAAATGCTATTTAAAAAATCCAATATCCTGAATTTCGGCTCTACACTAAATAAAACATCTAGAATTGCTCGTGTAAGCAATGCAAATTTTGCCTATATTTTTTTAAGTTTCTATCTATTCGACAGAATAATTCCTCAAATTTTTGGTTTTAAATCATTTTTCGGTTGATCATAATATACACCAGGCTTATTTGACATTATTTGAAGCATTTTATTTTAGCTTTTAGCATAACAATTTAGTTTTATGCTTAAAAAGCATTTGATGTACCTTAAATTATGAAATTTCATACTGTGAATATATATAGTATATGCATATTTAATTCGGAGAAAGCTTTTATTTTGTGTACTTAACTTTTTTATAGCATAGAAATAATATATATCCATTAATGATTAACAGTCCATTACAGCTAAAACAACTTTGGCAACAAGTCAGATCAGCAACTTTCAATAGCAATGTTTTTGTGCAATGGGGATGCTATGGCATCTAGACCTATTTTTTTTCTTGCATTTGAATGCCATCTGAACCCCCAAAAAATTGCAATGGAATTAATAGGTCTATTGGTATTTTGAAATTTAGGTAGATCTGTAATAAAGTCAAAGTGGTATTATTTATTACCTGTTTTGTAATTGGTATTGCAAATAAAATTTAATCACTGCTTGTCCTTGGCACCCTGTCAAATTTGAGATATATTAAAATATATTAAACAAAGGAAAAAACTAGATTTTCTAACATTTAACCTGCCATTATTCTTTTTTATATATTATGCTATTGCTAGTTCTAGTGCATTATAATTTTGCAATTGGGATAGTAAATTTAAGACCCTGACACTAGCTAGTATTAAATTTTCAAATATTGATTCAAATCCTAAATTCCTAAATCCTAAAAAATCCAAATCCTAAGACTAAGTCCTATATCTTCAAATTTAAACTTTTAGATTCTAACTATACAATATTCCTATTTGGAAATCTCTCAGTTTGTTTTAGGTAATTATTTTTTTTCAAAATATTAAAACTTGATGCATAGGATCAACTGTTTCTTTGTCCTAAAAATATTTAGAGCTTGTCTATACTGTCAAAAGTTGTAACAGTTTACTAAACTGTGGCTATAACATAATTGTAATGGTTTTACAATTGTATAGCAGTGTAATAGCAATGGTTTTATAATTTTGCAGCAGTGTAATAGCAAGCAAATGTAAAAAAGCTGCAATGGAATAGCTGGTACAGTTTTATAGTTAGATGGGATAATTGAAAGAAATCCAATATATAACTATACCAAAAGGATGGCTCAGGTATAGGAGGCACCACAGAAACTTTTCTAGATATCTAAGTGGTATGTCCAAGCCAGTCATACTACCTGATGTGTCATACATGCCCAACCAAAAAATTTCACCTGTCCGGCGTGACTTAGTTTTAGCAAAATTTTGCGACTTATGAGCGTACCTCCCCAATTGCGACCAATTTTGTAACTTACTTTGGCAAAAGTTCAAAGGACCAAAAAAAGGTCCCGCGCACCACTTTTACCTTAATCTTCTCAATTCTTCTCCTTTTTGCAACTTACCCCCTCCTTTTTGCGACTTTCCCCCTTTATTTTGCAACTTACCTCCTCAATTTTCACTGATTTTGCAACTTACATCGCCAATTTTGCAATTTTTATCAACAATTTTGCAACTTACCTTGGCCGGCGGCCATTTTACCCATCCGGTTCGGATGGGTCAGACAGGTGTTGGGCATGTATGTGATGTGTCTATGGTCCAAACCTTCTTTTTCCCTGCCAACTGCCTTGTTAGCCAACTGCTAGCAGGGGTGCACCATTACAATTGCATTATAGCCCTAGTTTAATAAACTGTTGTGACTTTCAACAATGTAGACAAGCTCCAAATATTGTTAGGACATAGAAAAAGTTGATTCTATGCATCAAGTTTTAATATTTTGAATAAAAATAATTACATAAAACAAACTGAAAGATTGCCTCCTATTTTAAAATTATATACTACACTAAGGCTTTTTTAAGTTTAACTATTCTAGCTCATACATACGCAACAGTCGGCTAAGTCAGCCAATTTGGCTGACTGATTTGGTGGCTGACCAAGGTAAGTCACAAAATTGCCAATGTAAGTCACAAAATTGCCAATGAAAGTTGCAAAATTGCCGATGTAAGTTGCAAAATCACCAATGAAAGTCGCAAAATTGCTTATGTAATTTGCAAAATCAATATAAATGTAGGGGGTAAGTCACAAAATTGCTGATGTAAGTCGCAAAATCAGTATAAATGTAGGGGGTAAGTTGCAAAATGGAGGGAGTAAGTTGCAAAATTGAGGAGGTAAGTCACGAAATGGAGGGGGTAAGTTATACGATAGGCAGTAGAAGTGTCAAATTTGGAGGAGAATAGTAAAACAATGTAGCAAGTAGGCAAATAATAGTTAAGATGTAAATTGTGGGACCTTTTTTTGGTCCTTCAAACTTTCAACCCAAGTAAGTTGCAAATTTTTTTTCAACTAAGTTGCACCAGCCAACCAAATTTTTTGAGTTGTGCACATATGTTCTAGCTTATTTCTATTTATTAATTCTATTCTTAAATGTTTCTTAGAATTTAGCTAATTAATAATTCATTACCCTGTGGTGTCTCTAGTAGCATTCTAATTATGTCTGGTAGCATTTTATTAGGCTAAGCAATATACCTAGTCAAGAATTAGAAGACCAGAGGGTCTTAGCCTAATTCCCTACTCTATTTCCTAACTTTTGCACTGGTGGTTTATCTCACTTTCTCAGCAGTCTTTTCTTACAATAAACTGATAAATTATCTACTTTTGTAGGTATTTTCTCACCTTCTGGGCAGTTTCTCTGCCTTTGGCAAGTATTTACTCCTTATCTTGCCTTCTAAATAGTTTCTATTCCTAAAAAGTTAGTATTTCCTAAGACTCACTTTTTAGAAGCAGATTTCTCTACCTAAGCAGGTAAATAACAAAGTCAATACTTGAACTCAGATATTTGTTTAAGAAGCTCACAGATTTTTATGGATAGCCCAAGGTGGGACAAGGTTGCTTTTTCTGCAGCCTTGGCTTGTGTCTATTTATACTAATAGCTTAACTTTTGTTTCAATGACATGAAAATTTTTTATTAAAACATTTAAACAAATTGTTGCATATTTTAATAGATATTACCATAAATTTAAATTGCAACTTCTAAGAAATAATACTCAGTAAAAGTAGGCCTTCTACTTTAAAAAAAATTGCTAAAAATATCAATGCAGCAAAAAATATCATTGTGACTTTTCAAAATTGCATCCTGCACCTAATAAAAGCCCAGTGTCAACTATTTTTATACAAGTACAACAAAACCTGGCTAACTTGGCCAACATATGGTAAAATTGACCCTTAGAAAAAATCTACCATGAAAAAGGCCCAAAAGGAGCAAAGGAAATGTCTATAAAAAAACAAAGAAAGCAAAGTTACTAGTTACCTTGAGTTACCAGTTTCAACCAACAAGAATAACATAATTTATTCCTTTTTTAGGGAAATGCAAAGATATTCAATTGTTACAACATGTTTCATAGCATTACAGTGATAAACAAGACAGCGATGAAAGCATGGGTTGGCTTGACCCATTAAATATATCTATGCAAGTAATTTTTTGGTTGTCATTAAGTAGCCATTTATTGACTATTGTTTGCATTCTTAGCTACTAATTAGGCTTTGAAACAATTCAACTTGCACTTGCAGCCAATGTCGCATGCGGGAGACGATTGCAAAGCTGCAGCATCCAACCAGCCGGTAGCAAATGATGAAGATGGCGATGAAGAGGCCAGCACCAGCAGCTGCGAGGAGGAGGATGCCGAGTCCTTCTTTGCTTTCTATGCCAATCTGGACCGCACTGGGGGTCGCCGGCTGCTGCGCGTGCTGTCCCAGCAGGCGGAGGCGGCCTTGGCCGCAGCCGAGCCGCTGCTCGACGATGGCGATGGCGGCGACTCCTGCGCTGCCGATGAGGCCGACAATGCATCGGCGCCTGAGGAGGAGTCGCCAGACGAGGCCGCGCCTGTCGCCGACTTATCGGATGACGACGACATCTGGCACCTGTTCGAGGACGACGGCAGGCCCAGGAAGCTGAGCCGGCGTCAGAAAAAGCATCGCCGAATGGCGGCCCGCGAGGACGCCTTGGCCGGTGGCGCTTCGGCACGCGGTGGTCACGTGACCTACAGCGACATCGGCTTGGCGCCGCCGAAAAGCAGCGACACGGCGAAGATTCTGCACGCCAGGCAGACAAGAGCCGGGCTGTGGTCGCCGCTGCCGCTCATGGACCTGTGCCTGCACCGGCTGTGCAGTCGGTCTTGTCAGCAGCAGCCGCCTGCTCGGCTGCCGTGTCCCCTGCTGCGCCGCCTACAGCGGGAGCGTCTGCTGCGTCGGCTGCGCGAGCAGATGCGACAGTGGTGGCGCGAACGGGCGCACGATCTTAACCGGGTGCTGCACATGCCCAACGCTGACCTGTCAGTTGCGCTGCGCAATTCGAACCGTCATAATCAGGAGGAGATTTTCCTCCATCGCTCGTTATACACCGCTTGCCACTTAGAGTGTAGACACGCAATAGTGGTGAACTCTGCGGAAGCCTTTCGCAAACCGGCTCTGCTTCGAGCGTGGAGCGCCCGCGGCGACATTTGCCGCTACGTGCCAATCGTTTTTAACCCACATTTCAACCGAACTGCCATCTATCTGATGAGACTAGCTTTCTCCTGCTTTCCAATCGCATCGCTGGCCTCGTTGAGCGCCTTGGAGTTCGACTGGCGACGCAGGTGCGTCCGCTCCGCTGAAGTTTGTCCCGAGCTGGCGAATCGCTACGCCCGGCACGTCCTGCCCTACTGCCTGTGGGCCAGAGGCCTAGCTGACGAGGCTTGTTCCGCGTTTTTAGCTACTTCAGACTCTCTTTTGCCGGGTATAGACAGGGCGTCTATGCTAAATGAGGTTGCTAGGATGTACGCCATGGTGAGTGTCCGCGTGTTGTCGGCTTGTGGTGATCTGTAGCCTTGGGCATCTAGGGAGGAGATTGCGGGGAATTCATTGCGCCTTCTTCCTGCTTTAGCAAGTCCTGCTCTGCTTACTCGGATAGTTCGCTTAGAATAGCTTCATGACTCAAGCCTAGGAAAGAAAGAACATCCATCAATCAAAGACAATGCACTCACAATAGCACTGGGGCATCTGGTAGAGGCACTGGCCAGGCTTATAGAAAGAAAGAGGTGGCAGGCGCAATTTTCACGAGTTCATTAAATAATTTCGCTCTGCTACAATTTTCCATTGGCCAGCTGGACATGCCGCAGGACGCCGCCTCGTTTTACCTGATGGCCATGCGCGAGTGCATGGTAGGCAAGCTATCAGATTCCGAGCCGGACGCTGAGGATCGTGAGCTGCGTGTTAGCGCCCACTTCCAGCAGCTGGCCCTGTGCGCCACCGTCTTTGACGAAGGCCGCTTCGAGCCCGGCAGCGGCGCCGCAGCCCGCGAACGCTGGCTTCGAGTATTCACACAGAGATTTGCCTGGCAACGCGAGCCGGCGTCCCAGGTCGAGTGGGCTCCCTTAATCAACAGAGACGCCGTGCGGGCGGCCATCGAGACGGGCAGCCTGTCCGACGGCCCGGTGGATGTCGACGCCTACGCAGTCGCCATGGAGTCGGCCGCTGAGCTGGCGGGCGCCGCTGCCCCGGCTGGGCAGCAGCAGCAACGCCAGGAGGAGCCGCCGCAGCCCGTCGCCCCGATTGAATGCGGCCTGTGCGCGCTCATCTCGCTGGTGTTCGTCCACTGCGGCGGCAGCGTGAGTTCTCACCGGAGCTTCAGCTCAATTCATTCGGTTCTTGCGGATCCTAAGGGTGTTTGGTCGGGTCGGCAAAGATCTGGGTTCATGATATATTTATATTCCAGTTTTCGGGGCCCTCTATAGGCTGGCGAATCCTCAAACCCCCTCGCACCTAACCATGCCGAATGAGGGGGCGAGTGGCTCGGTGGTCTAGCGCGTCTGCCATCTTGTGTGATTCTGTCTATGCCTGCGTACGGTATTTAGGGGGACTAAACGCGCGTCAGGAGTCGGCGCAATGGACAGTAATTGCCCTTTGCTGGTTCTGGGACAATATCGCCTCAAGCGTCAAAGTGCCTTCAGCCCTCCTGCCGATTTATACTATTTTATTACACAGGCCGACTGGTGCCGCGAGACTCTTGTCCACCTGGACAGGCTGCACGAGTTCACCAGCCTCACCAGCATCTACCAGTCGCTGCTGCACGCCGCGCTCGGCGAGCGCCGTGCCGCCATCGACTACGCACGCGACGCCGTGTCTGCGCTGCGCCTGTTGGCGCCTCTGACAGGTGGAGAGGGCGAGCAGTTCGCCAACGCCGAGCCGGGGATCGAGGTCTCGCAGCTGGCCGCTCAGCTGTGGCAGCCCCTCCTGGACCAGATCAGCTTCCACGGCCGACTGCCGACTCCGATGCGCTTGGCCTGGCGCCGCAGCCTCTCCGCCCCTCTGCTGCCCCCGGCTGTGCGCGAGCCGGAGGAGAGGCAGCAGTTCGCCTGGCTTGTTGGCGACGACTGCAGCGAGTCGCTGAACTTGCGCCTGGACTCCGACGGCTACCTGACTGGCGACATCCAGTTGCTGGCTCCCAGGGTGCCGCGGGTTCGCCTGGATCCGCTCACTGGCCGACTGATGCTGAAGGGAGGCGGCAGCAGCGACCCGCCCTGCTGGCTGGAGCCGCCTGTGTCCGGCGACTGCAGCAAGGTGGGAGCTGCTGTGGGCTCTTGGGGGGTGACTGGCGGCCGAATCTGCCTGGTCAGGGACAGGGGAGACTGGAGGCTGGCTGGCCAGGGGAGACTGGAGTCTGGCTTGTCAGGGACAGGAGAGACCGGAGGCTGGCTGGTCAGGGACAGGAGAGACTGGAGGCTGGCTGGTCAGGGACAGGAGAGACTGGAGGCTGGCTGGTCAGGGACAGGAGAAACTGGAGGCTGGCTGGTCAGGGACAGGAGAGACCGGAGGCTGGCTGGTCAGGGACAGGAGAGACCCTGATTCCTCACCAACCGCATCTTGCAGGCAGAACGCATGGAAACAGACGAGCCGCGGCAGCTGACGCTGCGAGTCCCGTGCGGCAGGGAATTCGTGTACGCCTACTCGGGCCAGAGCCGGCTGAAGAACGGCAGCCGACTCGACGCTCTCTATTCGATTGGTGACAGCGGCGAGGTCTGGCGCGCGTCCCCCATCAAGCTGATCCGGCGGCACCTGTTTGAAGAAAACTTGAGGCTCATTCAGAAACGGTCTCTGGGTCTGTTCAATCACGTGACCCAGGCAGCTGAGATATTCACAGCTAATCCGCACCTCTGGCAGACAGCTGAGAAAGCTTTGCTGGCTCTCTACAACCGCCGGGCCATGACCAGTGCCAGTCAATTGGTGTTTAAAATCAGGGACTACCACGTGTCGCTTATGCGTTTCAAGTCTGAAGGTTTGTACTTAGCTTTTAGCTGTAATTTTTTTAGAATAAGCAGTGTAACTGTTGCCATTCCCAACCGCTCGCAACCCGCCATCAGCATCCAAGGGCCGCCACCCCCACGGCCGGCGGCGGCCTCGTCTCGATGACTTTCTGTTTATCGGGGAGCGGGAAGTGACGGCGCTGTTGGACGTCAGCACGGTGCAGAGCGGCTTTATAATGCACTTTCACCACAGCTGCCCGTGCAAAACGGATGCCTGCGTTGATTCCATAGTGGCCAGGTGCCACGTGTACGTCAGATGCTCCAGTGAGGATTCCACGGCGATGCAGCCGCGGCTGTTCGTTTCCGCCTCCGAGCGCGAGCACTTGGCGATGCCACCTGGCCCGAAACGTTGCGCAGCTTCTTCGGCCTCGTGAACACCGATTCGACGTCCTTCATGCCCAGGGCCGGCCGGCGCAAATTTGTGAAGGCGGATCTGGCTGTGCGGCACCACAGATCCCAGCGCTGCTTTGTGGCCGCCTGCAGTTCCGAAGGCCTTCGCCTGTTCTCCAGCCCCTACCTGGGCGAGGAGGCGCTGGTGAAGCGGCGCGACGCCAGACAGGCAAGGCGCCAGGCGCAGGAGGCCTGGAGCGTCGCCAGCTGGGCACTCTTCGGCTACGCCGTGCTGGGCAGCGCGCTGTTCTCAGTGGAGGGCCTGGATTTGCTGCGCACGCCCGACCTGACCCGCCTGGTCCGCTGCACCTGGTCGCCGACAAGTCAGGACAGTGACGAGGCCGCCACAGCTGCTTCCTCAGCTGACGACGCCGAACGGGAGGCTGATCCCGTCAGCGACAATCTGGCTCACTCGCGCATCATCCTCGGCATCCAGTGGCTGACCGACTGCGGCCGGCTGCTGGCCGTCTTCTTGCCTGACCGGCTGGCGCTGCTGCGTACCGACACGTTCGAGGCGGTGCCCGTCGCTGACGAGAGTCGGCAGTTCGTGGAGCTGTGCGGCAGCGAGGCTGTTGGGGACGACCTGTACGGATTCCGGGTGCCTTCCGTGAGTTGCGGGCTGGGGCTGGGGCTGGGCTAGGGCTGGGCTGGGGCTGGGGCTGGGCTAGGCTGGGGCTGGGGCTGGGGCTGGGCTAGGGCTGGGGCTGGGGCTGGAGCTGGGGCTGGAGCTGGGGTGGTGCTGGGGCTGGGGCTGGGGCTGGGGTGGTGCTGGGGCTGGGCTGGGGCTGGGGCTGGTGCTGGGGCTGGGGTGGTGCTGGGGCTGGGGCTGGGGCTGGTGCTGGGGCTGGGGCTGGGGTGGTGCTGGGGCTGGGCTGGGGCCGGCTGGGAGTGGGACTCCTGGCTTCTGTTGAAGACCCGCTGTGTTCACTCGGTGATCACCTAAACTTGATCACTCATTCCTGCTCATGCGTCACTCCGTGCCAACAAAGTTTTACAAAATTTTACCACTGCGTCGCCAGGTGCCCAACCTGCACGCGCTGAACTGGGAGGCTGGCCAAACGCTGCAGGCCCAGAGCGAAATTCGCTGCTACCGCACTCTGGACGAGCAGCCGCTGGCCGACGGCAGCGGGTTTCGCACCGTCCTCTCGGTGCGAGGCAGCGTCTACGTGCTGGAGACGTCCTCAGCCGGCGACGCCAGCCGAGTCCGAGTTGTGTGCGCGGCCGTCGTCCCCGGCCTGGCTCGCGAAGCCAAGTGCCTGCCCGACGTCGGCCTGCTGGTGTGCGCCGCCCCCCTGGCCCAGGTGTTCGGCAACTCCGACGCCGAGTCCGACGCTGCCAGCAGCGAGCACCCGCTGCGCCAGGAGGTGCTGTACCTGTTCAGCTGGTCCGGCCAGCTCATCAGCTTCTTGCCCGGCCTGGGCGGCGGGCCGCACGGCTCCTTCAGCGAGCTGGACTCGCTGCCCGACCGGATCTTCTTCCGCGACGGCTACGGCGCCGTGTGCTGCGCGGAGCTCGCCGGCCTGCACCGCGGTCGGCCTGCCGATCGGACCGTCGCCGCGTCGTCTTAAAATTTTATTTTAGGGATCTGCGACTGTAACGCAAGTGGCTGATGCAGGATGTGATGCATACAAGTGCATTATTGATCATGAAGTTCTGTTTGACACGTCTTTGCTATTTTTATTGCAATGACTGGCTGTAGCCATAGCCAGTAATATTTACCTGCACTAGGCAAAAACATGGTAATCCAAGAGCACCCTGTCTTTTATAGATTATTCCACAATTTATTGATTTTTTTCGACGGTTTTTTATTCCATAGAAATTTATTATACAAATTTAATTTCTTATTCAATGCTATTGCTGATTACTCTATATTATTGTAGCCAAGCGCTTATGTGATAAAATTTTTGTGCCTTAGTACTTACTGAATAAATTTACTGCATAGGGTTATGCCGACCCCCAATGGCTTATTTTTGTTATTTCGTTCGTTAAAGATAGTTAAGAATGATGTTAAAATTTACTTAATAAAATATTAGAAACCAAGGACAATTTCTCATGAATCATCACCACCTACCTGATCGATGATGGGTCTGTGCCTCATGAATCATCACCACCTACCTGATCGATGATGGGTCTGTGCCTCATGAATCATCACCACCTACCTGATCGATGATGGGTCTGTGCCTCATGAATCATCACCACCTACCTGATCGATGATGGGTCTGTGCCTCATGAATCATCACCACCTACCTGATCGATGATGGGTCAGTGCCTCATGAATCATCACCACCTACCTGATCGATGATGGGTCTGTGCCTCATGAATCATCACCACCTACCTGATCGATGATGGGTCTGTGCCTCATGAATCATCACCACCTACCTGATCGATGATGGGTCTGTGCCTCATGAATCATCACCACCTACCTGATCGATGATGGGTCAGTGCCTCATGAATCATCACCACCTACCTGATCGATGATGGGTCAGTGCCTCATGAATCATCACCACCTACCTGATCGATGATGGGTCTGTGCCTCATGAATCATCACCACCTACCTCATTGATGATGGGTCTGTGCCTCATGAATCATCACCACCTATCTGATCGATGATGGGTCTGTGCCTCATGAATCATCACCACCTACCTGATCGATGATGGGTCTGTGCCTCATGAATCATCACCACCTACCTGATCGATGATGGGTCTGTGCCTCATGAATCATCACCACCTACCTGATCGATGATGGGTCTGTGCCTCATGAATCATCACCACCTACCTGATCGATGATGGGTCTGTGCCTCATGAATCATCACCACCTACCTGATCGATGATGGGTCAGTGCCTCATGAATCATCACCACCTACCTGATCGATGATGGGTCAGTGCCTCATGAATCATCACCACCTACCTCATTGATGATGGGTCTGTGCCTCATGAATCATCACCACCTACCTGATCGATGATGGGTATGTGCCTCATGAATCATCACCACCTACCTGATCGATGATGGGTCTGTGCCTCATGAATCATCACCACCTACCTGATCGATGATGGGTCAGTGCCTCATGAATCATCACCACCTACCTGATCGATGATGGGTATGTGCCTCATGAATCATCACCACCTACCTGATCGATGATGGGTCTGTGCCTCATGAATCATCACCACCTACCTGATCGATGATGGGTCAGTGCCTCATGAATCATCACCACCTACCTCATTGATGATGGGTCTGTGCCTCATGAATCATCACCACCTACCTGATCGATGATGGGTCTGTGCCTCATGAATCATCACCACCTACCTGATCGATGATGGGTATGTGCCTCATGAATCATCACCACCTACCTGATCGATGATGGGTCTGTGCCTCATGAATCATCACCACCTACCTGATCGATGATGGGTCAGTGCCTCATGAATCATCACCACCTACCTGATCGATGATGGGTCTGTGCCTCATGAATCATCACCACCTACCTGATCGATGATGGGTCAGTGCCTCATGAATCATCACCACCTACCTGATCGATGATGGGTCTGTGCCTCATGAATCATCACCACCTACCTGATCGATGATGGGTCAGTGCCTCATGAATCATCACCACCTACCTGATCGATGATGGGTCTGTGCCTCATGAATCATCACCACCTACCTGATCGATGATGGGTCAGTGCCTCATGAATCATCACCACCTACCTCATTGATGATGGGTCTGTGCCTCATGAATCATCACCACCTACCTGATCGATGATGGGTCTGTGCCTCATGAATCATCACCACCTACCTGATCGATGATGGGTCAGTGCCTCATGAATCATCACCACCTACCTGATCGATGATGGGTCTGTGCCTCATGAATCATCACCACCTACCTGATCGATGATGGGTCTGTGCCTCATGAATCATCACCACCTACCTGATCGATGATGGGTCAGTGCCTCATGAATCATCACCACCTACCTCATTGATGATGGGTCAGTGCCTCATGAATCATCACCACCTACCTCATTGATGATGGGTCTGTGCCTCATGAATCATCACCACCTACCTGATCGATGATGGGTCTGTGCCTCATGAATCATCACCACCTACCTGATCGATGATGGGTCTGTGCCTCATGAATCATCACCACCTACCTGATCGATGATGGGTCAGTGCCTCATGAATCATCACCACCTACCTCATTGATGATGGGTCAGTGCCTCATGAATCATCACCACCTACCTGATCGATGATGGGTCTGTGCCTCATGAATCATCACCACCTACCTGATCGATGATGGGTCTGTGCCTCATGAATCATCACCACCTACCTGATCGATGATGGGTCAGTGCCTCATGAATCATCACCACCTACCTGATCGATGATGGGTCTGTGCCTCATGAATCATCACCACCTATCTGATCGATGATGGGTCTGTGCCTCATGAATCATCACCACCTACCTGATCGATGATGGGTCTGTGCCTCATGAATCATCACCACCTACCTGATCGATGATGGGTCTGTGCCTCATGAATCATCACCACCTACCTGATCGATGATGGGTCTGTGCCTCATGAATCATCACCACCTATCTGATCGATGATGGGTCTGTGCCTCATGAATCATCACCACCTACCTGATCGATGATGGGTCTGTGCCTCATGAATCATCACCACCTACCTGATCGATGATGGGTCAGTGCCTCATGAATCATCACCACCTACCTCATTGATGATGGGTCTGTGCCTCATGAATCATCACCACCTACCTGATCGATGATGGGTCTGTGCCTCATGAATCATCACCACCTACCTGATCGATGATGGGTCTGTGCCTCATAAATCATCACCACCTACCTGATCGATGATGGGTCAGTGCCTCATGAATCATCACCACCTACCTCATTGATGATGGGTCAGTGCCTCATGAATCATCACCACCTACCTGATCGATGATGGGTCTGTGCCTCATGAATCATCACCACCTACCTGATCGATGATGGGTCTGTGCCTCATGAATCATCACCACCTACCTGATCGATGATGGGTCTGTGCCTCATGAATCATCACCACCTACCTGATCGATGATGGGTCAGTGCCTCATGAATCATCACCACCTACCTGATCGATGATGGGTCAGTGCCTCATGAATCATCACCACCTACCTGATCGATGATGGGTCTGTGCCTCATGAATCATCACCACCTACCTCATTGATGATGGGTCTGTGCCTCATGAATCATCACCACCTATCTGATCGATGATGGGTCTGTGCCTTATGAATCATCACCACCTACCTGATCGATGATGGGTCTGTGCCTCATGAATCATCACCACCTACCTGATCGATGATGGGTCTGTGCCTCATGAATCATCACCACCTACCTGATCGATGATGGGTCTGTGCCTCATGAATCATCACCACCTACCTGATCGATGATGGGTCTGTGCCTCATGAATCATCACCACCTATCTGATCGATGATGGGTCTGTGCCTCATGAATCATCACCACCTACCTGATCGATGATGGGTCTGTGCCTCATGAATCATCACCACCTACCTGATCGATGATGGGTCAGTGCCTCATGAATCATCACCACCTACCTGATCGATGATGGGTCAGTGCCTCATGAATCATCACCACCTACCTCATTGATGATGGGTCTGTGCCTCATGAATCATCACCACCTACCTGATCGATGATGGGTATGTGCCTCATGAATCATCACCACCTACCTGATCGATGATGGGTCTGTGCCTCATGAATCATCACCACCTACCTGATCGATGATGGGTCAGTGCCTCATGAATCATCACCACCTACCTGATCGATGATGGGTATGTGCCTCATGAATCATCACCACCTACCTGATCGATGATGGGTCTGTGCCTCATGAATCATCACCACCTACCTGATCGATGATGGGTCAGTGCCTCATGAATCATCACCACCTACCTCATTGATGATGGGTCTGTGCCTCATGAATCATCACCACCTACCTGATCGATGATGGGTCTGTGCCTCATGAATCATCACCACCTACCTGATCGATGATGGGTATGTGCCTCATGAATCATCACCACCTACCTGATCGATGATGGGTCTGTGCCTCATGAATCATCACCACCTACCTGATCGATGATGGGTCAGTGCCTCATGAATCATCACCACCTACCTGATCGATGATGGGTCTGTGCCTCATGAATCATCACCACCTACCTGATCGATGATGGGTCAGTGCCTCATGAATCATCACCACCTACCTGATCGATGATGGGTCTGTGCCTCATGAATCATCACCACCTACCTGATCGATGATGGGTCAGTGCCTCATGAATCATCACCACCTACCTGATCGATGATGGGTCTGTGCCTCATGAATCATCACCACCTACCTGATCGATGATGGGTCAGTGCCTCATGAATCATCACCACCTACCTCATTGATGATGGGTCTGTGCCTCATGAATCATCACCACCTACCTGATCGATGATGGGTCTGTGCCTCATGAATCATCACCACCTACCTGATCGATGATGGGTCAGTGCCTCATGAATCATCACCACCTACCTGATCGATGATGGGTCTGTGCCTCATGAATCATCACCACCTACCTGATCGATGATGGGTCAGTGCCTCATGAATCATCACCACCTACCTGATCGATGATGGGTCTGTGCCTCATGAATCATCACCACCTACCTGATCGATAATGGGTCTGTGCCTCATGAATCATCACCACCTACCTGATCGATGATGGGTCTGTGCCTCATGAATCATCACCACCTACCTGATCGATGATGGGTCTGTGCCTCATGAATCATCACCACCTACCTGATCGATGATGGGTCAGTGCCTCATGAATCATCACCACCTACCTCATTGATGATGGGTCAGTGCCTCATGAATCATCACCACCTACCTGATCGATGATGGGTCTGTGCCTCATGAATCATCACCACCTACCTGATCGATGATGGGTCTGTGCCTCATGAATCATCACCACCTACCTGATCGATGATGGGTCAGTGCCTCATGAATCATCACCACCTACCTGATCGATGATGGGTCTGTGCCTCATGAATCATCACCACCTATCTGATCGATGATGGGTCTGTGCCTCATGAATCATCACCACCTACCTGATCGATGATGGGTCTGTGCCTCATGAATCATCACCACCTACCTGATCGATGATGGGTCAGTGCCTCATGAATCATCACCACCTACCTGATCGATGATGGGTCTGTGCCTCATGAATCATCACCACCTATCTGATCGATGATGGGTCTGTGCCTCATGAATCATCACCACCTACCTGATCGATGATGGGTCTGTGCCTCATGAATCATCACCACCTACCTGATCGATGATGGGTCTGTGCCTCATGAATCATCACCACCTACCTGATCGATGATGGGTCTGTGCCTCATGAATCATCACCACCTACCTGATCGATGATGGGTCTGTGCCTCATGAATCATCACCACCTACCTGATCGATGATGGGTCTGTGCCTCATGAATCATCACCACCTACCTGATCGATAATGGGTCTGTGCCTCATGAATCATCACCACCTACCTGATCGATGATGGGTCTGTGCCTCATGAATCATCACCACCTACCTGATCGATGATGGGTCTGTGCCTCATGAATCATCGCCACCTACCTGATTGATGATGGGTCTGTGCCTCATGAATCATCACCACCTACCTCATTGATGATGGGTCTGTGCCTCATGAATCATCACCACCTATCTGATCGATGATGGGTCTGTGCCTCATGAATCATCACCACCTACCTGATCGATGATGGGTCTGTGCCTCATGAATCATCACCACCTACCTGATCGATGATGGGTCTGTGCCTCATGAATCATCACCACCTATCTGATCGATGATGGGTCTGTGCCTCATGAATCATCACCACCTACCTGATCGATGATGGGTCTGTGCCTCATGAATCATCACCACCTACCTCATTGATGATGGGTCTGTGCCTCATGAATCATCACCACCTACCTGATCGATGATCTTCTTGCCCTTCTAGCCCTGCTTACGCCCACGCCGGCCGCCGAATGCGTGTGCTAAATGAGAAAACGCTTCAGAAGCTGTGCCAGCGACGCCGCTGCAGTCGCGAAGGCTACTTGCGCATGCGGCGCGTGACCGCTACTAATGTGAGCAGCACCAGCCACGGCGGCGGCGGCAACAACAACAGCAGCAGTAGCGAGAAGCGTTACTACTTCAAACTGTGCGGCAACTTTCTGTACTTTCTGGACAGGCCGCAGGATGATCAGCCGGTTGGCGCGCTGCTCCTTGCTGGACACATGGTTGAACCCTCCGACGATCGCGAGCAAGCCGCCACTTTCTGCCTGTCGTATCAGGACGCCAGCTGCGCCTACCAGTTGACGGCCTCGTCCGCCACCGAGGCTTCGCTGTGGATTCACGCTTTGATTGGAGCGGCGCACGAATGCGCTCTGTCCCTAGCCGACACGCTGCAGCAGCAGCTTCGGCAAATCACGCTGGCTGACGAGCAGCCGCCGCCGCTACCGCTTACTAATAGTAGTTTAGTTGGCGCCGATTGGGGCGACTTGAATAGAATGCCAATTCGGCCAGCCCATGCCGGCTCTACTAATTCATCAGTTTGGTTGAAAGAATTCTCTGCCTTGCTGGACCAACGCTTGGACACGGTTTATAAGCTAATGCTGGCGTGCAGCGATTCTAAATAGATTGTTGTGGATCGTTTATGTTCGCAATTCTTGTCAATCAGAGTATCTTGTGTCCGGCCAATTATTTTGCATTGCTGTGGGCGGTCACTTGGAAAAATTTACTTGCATACTACTTTTTTTCAACCGTCAAAGTAGTATTATATTGGTTTGTAAAGCCTTAAATATTGTGCCTATTCGAGGTGGTAGCATATGATATTGGATTAATTTTAGCAAATTTTATCTTCTTGGCTTTTGTTCAAAGTCCTGCTTTAATCTCTATCAAACTGGCATTGGAGCTAACAGTATTATAGGCTGACATAAGCGCTCTCTGCAACTCAGATTTAATAGGTATCATTGTTGTGTGAATATATCTTATCTGTGTGTAATAGTTTGTTGGTGCCAATAAATAGAGCTTTCCATTATTGTTGTACCGCCTTTAGATGGTCTGGAAAAAAACTGATTGAATTATTAATTGCTCTATTATTAGCAATAATATATGAACTCGATAAGCTGCTAAGGTTTTTATATTCTACGAGGTGGACTCAGGCGACTCAGAGGACAATCGTCGTATTGTATTTTGAGGCTTGGAGTCTCGCTTCTTATTTGATGATTTGATGATGACTGATGATTAAAATCATTTTATGATGATGTTTTAACTGTGTTCATATTTTTTAAATAAAGCAGTGTACATTATAAGGCTATTAATAGTAGTTTTCAGCGTTTTTTCGCTTTTTATTTACATTCTAATTTATTTTCAGACTGCTTTTAGTAGACAAAGGGAATTTTTTATTTTAGTTTTAGCTGAGCCTTTGCCTAAACACAGCCTATAATTGAGGTATTCAATTGTCAAATAGATCAGCGTATCTCACCAGCTCGGCTCCCATCACTGGTATGATAGGTTTGCTTTGTCATTTAGCTAATTTATTATTCTTTTCTAAAGAGGAGGGCTTTTTCCTGGAATAGATTGTAAACGATAGCGAGTGCTGGGGGTGTAGAAAATTTTAGTGGCAGGTAATAGTAAGGGTGTGAAATAAATAGAGGAAAAAATTAATTAAAAGAGAGCTATTCGAAAGGTAGACGAGAGATATAAGAAAGAGGGGGAAGAGAGGGATAACATACATGGGAGGGAGATAAGACAGACGGCAGTAGGGATGCGGGAGGTGAGAGGGACTGCGAGAGAGAGAGAAAGAGAGAGAGAGAGAGAGAGAGAGAGAGAGAAAGACAGCGCAGAAAGGGATAACAAAGATGAAGCTCACGCTAGCTTTTGGTAAAGCTTGCCATCCCCAAATTACTGACTCCTCCAGGCTGCCAAGGCACAGCAGCAGCAACAAATAAGCAAAGAAGGCGCTGGCAGCGACGGCGGCCTGTGCTGCGAGCCGAGCAGTGGCGCCAATGGCGGCGAATTTGCCGCCGAATTGGCCGCCGTCCGCAGCTGGCGCTCCGGCGCCGGCTACCAGTCTGACGAGGACGAGCTGGACTCGCGCACGCCGGACGAGGCCGAGAGCGCGGCCGACTGGCTGGAGCAGACCGGCTCCCCCCTGCTGGCCGACATCGCTCGCCGGCTGTTGCAATCGTCGCCAATGTCCGCCAGCGCTTCAACTTCCGGATCGTCTTCGACGGCGCTGACAACAACAACTAGCGAGAGCGGCGCCGATCTGAGCGCCGCGGACTCGGCGCTAGACGCGCACTATCAGCGCATGAGCAGGAAGCAGCTGAACGCCGTGATGAAGCGCATCGCTACGCTTAAAGCCAAACGCGGCCTCAACTCTAGGCAGGATGTTCGACAGCTATTCAGTGATGTCGGCGTTGCCTCGGCCGCCGCCCCGTCCAGCGGTGCCGCCGGCGCCGACGTGGACACCGGCTCGGAGGATACTGGCGACTCAGAGGACGACCTGCTGCAGGTGACTGGGCGAAATGCGGCGGCACCGGTGCAGGCCTCGGCGACTGGTGGGCCTTCGGTCGAACAGGTAAGCTGAGACAGTCCTCTCAGGGGATAGTGGCTTCACAAAATAATATATGTTCAGTCAGGAATGTATAACAATCGCAACATTCTCTTTTAGCCCCGTAAGATTTTGCCATGCCTTCTCAAAAATTTAAATAACCTTGTCGGAAGGGAGACGACACATTCAGGAAATAGAAACCGCATTCAGGCAAATAGGGATGCCACATTCAGTGGATGGGGATGCCCTTGAACGCCGCGGATGCCACATTCAGGGAAATGCGAGCGTAGGAATACCACATTCAGGGGATGGGGATGCCACATTCAGGGGATGGGGATGCCAGATTCAGGGAAATAGGGATGCCACATTCAGGGGATGGGGATGCCAGATTCAGGGAAATAGGGATGCCACATTCAGGGGATGGGGATGCCAGATTCAGGGAAATAGGGATGCCACATTCAGGGAATGGGGATGCCAGATTCAGGGAAATAGGGATGCCACATTCAGGTGAAATAGGGATGCCACATTCAGGGGATGAGGATGCCACATTCAGGGGATGGGGGTGCCACATTCAGTGAAATAATTTGCCACATTCAGGGGATGTTGATGCCACATTCAGGGGATGAAGATGCCAGATTCAGGTGAAATAGGGATGCCACATTCAGGTGAAATAGGGATGACACATTCAGGGAAATAGGGATGCCACATTCAGGGAAATAGGGATGCCACATTCAGGGGATGGGATGCCAGATTCAGTGAAATAGGGATGCTACATTCAGGGAAATAGGGATGCCACATTCAGGGAAATAGGGATGCCACATTCAGGGGATGGGATGCCAGATTCAGTGAAATAGGGATACCACATTCAGGGGATGGGATGCCAGATTCAGTGAAATAGGGATACCACATTCAGGGGGTGGGGATGCCAGATTCAGGGAATGGGGATGCCACATTCAGGGAAGATGTGTCCTAACTTGTATGTTACTAAAGTTTCCCCAGAAAACTTAAATCTATTTGTAACCCTGTAAATACTCGCTCAGGCCACTCCAGTCACCACGTCGGGCCTGGAACACTATCCGACCTTCGTACTGCCCAACAACCGGCTTGGCAACGCCAGCATATTCGACTTTAGCGAGCCGGATAGGCAGCAGATTCGAGCCCTGGCCCATCTGGAACTGGCCGCCCTATTTGACAAATACGACTGCGACCCGGCCTTCAGGAAGCCGCCATCGTCTCGCAGCCGGTCGGCATCCTCTTCTAGACGGTCAGGCAGCGTCGCCAGCTGCTTCGGCATCCCGCTCGACCAGTTAGTTTCTAAGGAGGGCGGCAGCGACGGGGTGCCGCAGCTGGTCCGCTGGCTAGTTAGCCAGCTGGAGCGTCAGGACGCCCTGCGCACTGAGGGCCTGTTCCGCGTGCCCGGCTCGCTGCAGCGCATCCGCCAGGCCAGGGAGCGGGCCGAGTCTGGCGGCGTTAAGGCCTTGCTGTTGACGCCCGACGGAGCTGAACAGCAGCAGCGTCTGCCGGCCGATTGGCACGACCTGGCCGGCCTGTTGAAGGCTTTCCTACGCGAATTGCCCGAGCCCTTAACCTCGACAGCTTATGCCGACTTCTATATGAAACTGCGCTGCATTCAGCACGACATGGACAGACTGCTGGGCCTCAATCTGCTCGTGCTGCTGCTACCAACGCCGAATTGCAGCACGCTGCGTGTGCTGGTTGACCTGTTTGCCAAGGTAGTTTTCTGTTTTCAATCCTTGCTTCCGAGTAGTGTTTTGTTCAACATTATATTGTTGCCTCCCGCAGGTGGTTGAGCAGCACAAGCACAATCGCATGAATCTGAAAGCAATTGCCACCGTTATGGCACCAAATCTATTCGCCGTTCAATCTTCAAAGAAGGCCCAACGCGAAGGTGTCAATCTATTAGCGGAGACTGGCAATCTGATTGGCCTGGTTGAAATGCTCATCAAGTATCGGACTATAGTGTGGAGCGTGCCAGAGTTTTTAATTAAACAGTTGCGCGAGCCGCCGAATCGGTTTAGCCAGCTTGCCGTTGCTGGCGGCGGCATTGGCGGCGGCGGCAGCGGCGGGGCCAGCAGCGCCAAGAAGGCGGCCAAGCTGTTGCGCAAGCAGGCGGCCGCTGCGGCTAAAACTACCGCTACGTCGCTGGCTAATGCGACTAATGTTACGGACAGTCCGGTGTTTAACAGCTCCGCGGCAGCCTTGCACAACCAGCAGGTGAGTTGAGTTGAGTTGCTTGAGTGGCTTTTCGGTTGGGCCATGGCTCCCCTATGGGACTGCCCCATGTCTTAGTGGCGCTATAGTTGCTTCGGTGACCCTCCATTGCTTCAATTATCCTACCGTAGCTTCAGTGATTCTTCCAGTACTTCATTGACTCTCCTGTTACGCTATTAACTCTCCTGTTACTTCCTGATGCAACCTTCTTGATACTTCAGTAATATTTTTGATTCTTTAGTAACCTTCTTGATGCTTCAGTAACCCTCTTGATGCTTCAGTAACCTTCTTGATGCTTCAGTAACCCTCTTGATGCTTCAGTAACCCTCTTGATGCTTCAGTCACCTTCTTGATGCTTCAGTAACCTTCTTGATGCTTCAGTAACCCTCTTGATGCTTCAGTCACCTTCTTGATGCTTCAGTAACCTTCTTGATGCTTCAGTAACCCTCTTGATGCTTCAGTAACCTTCTTGATGCTTCAGTAACCCTCTTGATGCTTCAGTAACCTTATTGATGCTTCAGTAACCTTCTTGATGCTTCAGTAACCCTCTTGATGCTTCAGTCACCTTCTTGATGCTTCAGTCACCTTCTTGATGCTTCAGTAACCTTCTTGATGCTTCAGTAACCTTCTTGATGCTTCAGTAACCCTCTTGATGCTTCAGTAACCTTCTTGATGCTTCAGTAACCTTCTTGATGCTTCAGTAACCCTCTTGATGCTTCAGTCACCTTCTTGATGCTTCAGTAACCTTCTTGATGCTTCAGTAACCTTCTTGATGCTTCAGTCACCTTCTTGATACTTCAGTCAAGAAGAGAGATTTATTAAATTCTTCAATAAATCCTTCAAGCCCGTTGCCGTCCAGATTAAACGAAATGAAGCCCATAAAAACAACCCGCTCATTGCCCCCCTCACAGACAAGCATCAGCGTTCACGTAGCCAGCCTGGGCCGAAGCCAGCTCCTGCCAATCTCGGCATCCACCACGGCTGCCGACATTTTGCAAAGTGTGGGCTGCGACGCCGGTTCTGCGTCCCTGTACGAAGTTGGCGGCAATATTAACGAGCGCCGCCTGCCCGGCAACACCCAGATCTTCTACCTGCTTAAAGTTAATCCCAACTGCTCTTGGACTGTTAAATGACCGCCCTCTGTAATACTGTTTGGGTTTAAGTCTTTGTGCAAGAACTTGCGCTACAGCTGTCAGTTGATAGTGTAATCGTGAAGCAGCAAATTTCTGTATTGTACGTGCATGCTTTTGCTGAATCCTTGATTACACCCATCACCGCTAGCCTATGAGATCAATATTTTAGTCTGGCTGACTGACTGGCTGCAGTTTCTGCTCCGTGCATTTATCATCGCCTCGCGGGTCTGGGCTCTGCGTCAATTTTTTTGCTTTTGTTCCCAAGAAGAAGAAATGCAAAAATTTAGCAGTCAAATTGCTCCCCAAAGGCTTGCGTGAATTGCTTGTGTATGCCGGATTTTGTTTTACCTGCTCAGCGCTCATTCTCCCCCTGTGTAATTTTGTGCCATATAATGGCTGCATATCCAATTATTTTTATTTGATAGATAGCAGTTTTTTTGCCTGACAATTATTTTAGTATTAGCTATATTTTTCACAGCTTCCTTATCTCTTATTAAAGTTTTTTTTACCGGTTTTTGCCTCTGCTTCAATCTGGTAATTTTTCTGAGTTTAGAAGCTCGGTTAGTTGAACATCCATGTCAAATTCTTCAGCTTGTCACCTTTTTACCTTACTTGGACATTTTATTTTTGTATTTGTTTAAATTTATTAATTAGGCAAGTCGACTTGCCTGCTGCATCAATGCTTCAGGCTAGGCATTGGTTTGGCCCCGTTTGTGTCAATTTGATAAAGACTAGTACGAATGAATAATCAGCTCTCCAATTTTTTTGACCGTCCGTTTCAGCCGTTTGTATGCTAAAAGAGCAAGCTGGTGCAAGAGTAATGCTCTATTTTGGGTGTCTTTGATGTATTGTATTTGAAAATGCTACTTATCGTTTGCTCCATTCAACAGCCAAACATTCTGGATTGTTCTGATTATTGTTTTGTAACTGGCATCTCAGTTTGTTCCACAGCTTGTTGTTTTTCATTCACAGTTTGACCATCGCATTTTTATTGTTCACTAGCCAATTTACGCATGTTATTATTCGGCGCAATCACTAGTAAAGTCAGTGTAATAATTATGTGTCAAGTTATCCTTCATAGTCACTTAATCTTAAACGTATATTCACCTTTTATTTAATAAACTTGAGTGCACTATTGTATATGTTTATATCTCTGTGTTTTGTTGATTTATAATATTATCAAAAAAACAAATTAAAACTTTGTGTTCGCTTTTGTTTATTGGTTTTCATTTGAAATCATTTTTACAATCCATAGTTTTTATCGCGTTTTTTTGTTTCTTAAGGCAATGCTGGTTGGTTATGTTAGCACGATAGTGGTTTCAAATTGACGTTCAATTTCAGACATCCACCTGAAACAGTCTTTGCCGCAGACATCCGCCTGATACAGTCTTTGTCACAGACATCCGCTTGATACAGTCTTTGTCACAGACAGCCGCCTGATACAGTCTTTGTCACAGACAGCCGCCTGATACAGTCTTTGTCACAGACAGCCGCCTGGGACAGTCTTTGTCACAGACAGCCGCCTGGGACATTTTAACTTTGAATGTGCGGTTAAGTTATTGATTGGACGCAACTCGTGTGCTATGGTTGTACAACAGTGCAAAATTTCAAATGATCAAGTACGAGCCTACATGCACTAGTGTAATGTTTTAGATTAGCGTATTGAAGCCGAAAGCTTGATTAAAAAGGGGGGATAAACTAACGTTAGCAATCAGTCATTCATACGAGTATTACAATAAATCGTATTGCTCATTGTTGGTGACAGGTCTTAGCGCTCCGATGGCTATCTACAATGATTAGCTTGGCTCACTAGCTGTTCACTAGCTAGCCAATGATTAGCGACGGCCCGGCGCCCTGGAAGCGTTGCTGCCGCAGCCAGTTCCTGGTCAGGTGCTGGCGCGTCTTGGCTACGGAGCCCGGGCAGGCCAGCGCCGGCATTGGCACGCCAGACTCGTCCGGCTCCGCCACGGTGCTGAACATCGGGCCGCCGTTGGCCACCGCAGTTTCGATCTCGTCGACTAGACAGTCAACTGGATCGGTCTTCTGCTTTCGCTGCTGCTCCGGGGTTCTGTCGTCTTCCGCTGAGCCGTTCTTGACGCATTGGCGATGGCTGTTCAGCCTGGCGCACACCTGGGCCAGCGTCTGCAGCTGGGCGCGCCGCTTCGACCGCTCCTCCTCGCCGATTGTCGACACGGACAGCGGCCGGCGGGGCGCGTGCTTCTGCACAGTCGACTGCGACTTGCTGCGCTGCCGCTTCACGCCAGCCTGGTCAATTGGTGCCAGACCGCCGGCGAAATTGCCCGTCGCCGCAGGCAGCTGACTGTCGGACGCTTTGCGCTGCTGCTGCTGCTGCTGATTCGACTGTAAAATCGTCACCATTGGCAGCTCGAAGAATACGCGCGGTTGCGTCGCTGACGGCGAAATCTGCGGCGCCGCTTGAATGGCCAGCTCGATTAACACAGCCTTGTCCGCCGCCAGGTCCGCGCTCCCGCTTTCCGCCGCCTTCTCCGCTTTCTCCGCCGCCCGAATCGCCTCCGCCTGCAGGCGTCGCTGAGCCGACGCCCAGCGCTGCAGGCGCGGCTCCGGAAACGGCGTGTACTTGTAGGCCACTGGCCAGGGGTAGCCGCCAGCTGTTCGCGCTGACCGCTCCGCCAGGCGGCCCTCCTGCGCCAGCTGCTGCGCTGTCCGGTCGTGCCTAAACCGAACTGTCTGCTCAGCCTGGCGCAGTCGCAGTTCGTTCATTAGACGCGCTCGCATGATGCCGGCCTGGCGCTCGGCGCTGTCCGGGCCGCGCGGTGAGGTCGCTGTCTCCGTCTCCATGACGACAGTTGTGTACGGCGACAGGGCGCACTTGGATGTGCCGATTTCGGTGACTTGATGGACAGAGTTCGGCGTCTGCTCGTCGGTTGTGGCTTGAAATCTTTGTCGGCCGTAATTGGCGAGCTCGCTGCTGGCTCGCTCCAGCCTGGCCAGCCGTCTGATGTCCTCCGCTCTGCGCCGGCGCTCCGTCGCCATTCGCTGATTGCTCTCGGCGGCTGTTGCTGTGCGCGATCTTGCGGCTGGCGTCGTGGCGCTTGTTCTAATGTGGGCCGCATTGGTTACGGCGCGTGTCGGCGTCATTATGGTCGCCTCCTCGGCCGAGTGTGAGCGGCTGCTCTGGGTCAGGAACACCGGCTTGCTGGCTTCTGCGTGTGTGTGTGCGATTTTTAGCGGGTTTTTAATTCGCGTATTATTACACTTGATGTCACTGTTAGAGCATTCCTACCTGTCATATTTTCTAATCAGTTGGATTCCGGTGTCTGTGTGTATATATAGGTGTCAAACTGTACACTGCTGCGCAGCCACTTGCCCCAATTCTGTCGTTTTATATTTCACTAATTTGATCCTTCTGAGTGGATTCCGTCTGGCCTGATATTTTGTATTTCTCTTCTCTATAGTGTAGCTGCTGGCCCATTCAGTCCTTATTATTATTATTATGAAGTCCCAGCTTTCTTATCGCGTTTCTTTCTCAGCCAATCGTTATTATTCTTATCTTTTTATGCCTAGCTAACTTGTACGCTCAACTGTACTATATCTGCTCAAACGCAGGGTCCGATTGCCTCTCTGTCTGGGCCTGTCTAGGAGTTTTCAGCAGACACAGCCGGGTCTTTCTATCTCTCTGTTTTCCTGTCTTAAAATTTCTAAGCAAGTCTATTGTGCCAGCATTAAAAGAAGAAGCAAGCTTCGAGCTTTAAAGTCCCCGCTTTAGTAACAAAATGCTTCACTTTGCTGCTGGCCATTTTGCTGCATTCGTCTGCAACTTTTTATCTAATTGTTCTTAAAGCTTCATTTTTGCAGCCTAGCCCTCAGTCTAAGCTTGCTCGTTTTTTTCTGTCGCATTTACCAAGCATTTTATTCGTCAGTGCATTTTAATTGCTTTCCTTGCCTCTGTCAATAACATTCAAATACAAATTGCAGTTTTGATACTTGAATGGAGATTTGACTCAACTTGAGCACTTTCTGGGGTCTTTGAGAGTTCCACTTCAGAGCCAGACTAGCTGTCTCCACAATCAACATTTGTAGCAGATTAGCCATTAGATGCAGGGCCAGATAAGCGGATAGACAAGACAAGTTTTGTTTAATTATGCTTCCATACATGGAGAGCTTACATTGTCATATGGTCTAGCAAACAAGACCACAGAAATTACAAGTAAGTTCTGTGAACAAGACGGACAAAATAATGATGATTTACCATAGAAATTTGCGAGTCAGTAATGCGATTTTCATCCTAGTTGAAATTAGCGTGCGTGATAATCGAATTGCCGCACGCTAATTTCGTTTTGTCTATGGTAAAATTGTCTGCGCTGATGCATGGATGCTAAATTTAGAAGTCCATGGCTGATGACTTCTCTTTATTGTTGGCTAGACCATATGACAATGTGATAGAAGCAGGGCTTGCGCGTGCAACAACGCCATAGACACTCGTACGCTACGCGCACTCGTAGTCCTAGGCGTTGTTGCACTTGCAAGCTGTGCACTATCTCTCTATTACTGCTAAATTCAGTAATTATCCATCTATTAGTCAGCTCTATTTTTAATAATCGCCCCCCCTCCGTTTCAGCTGCTGACATGCCGTTCGGCGATGGCGGCGATTCGCTCACTGCGGAGCAGCGGCAGCACCAGGCGGCCCAGCTGGACCCGGCCTGCTGGCAACATCTACCCGTCTGTATTGGCGCCATCCTGCGGGCGCCGGCCGTGCCCGCTCCTGGTGAGCCAGGCTGGTGTCCGCCACCACCCAGTGGCTCCAGAATTGGCCCGTTTTTTATCAAATAAGCTTGCTTTTTTACACTATTACTTAGAAAGGGGTCTCAGGTGCTTCCCTGTTTTTGCCTTTTTCCCTTCTCGCCTTGTTTAGCACTTTCTCATTGCTCGTATGCTGCCCCCTCCTGACTCCTTTTATTTCCTCCTCATGCACTACTTGCACTATGTTATCCCCTCTTGAGTCTGTTATCCCCTCGTCAGTCTGTTATCCCCTCTACAGTCTGTTATCCCCTCTTCAGTATGTTATCCCCTCTTCAGTCTGTTATCCCCTCTACAGTCTGTTATCCCCTCTACAGTCTGTTATCCCCTCTACAGTCTGTTATCCCCTCTTGAGTCTGTTATCCCCTCTACAGTCTGTTATCCCCTCTTCAGTATGTTATCCCTCTTCAGTATTTTATCCCCTCTACAGTCTGTTATCCCTCTTGAGTCTGTTATCCCCTCTTCAGTCTGTTATCCCCTCTTGAGTCTGTTATCCCCTCTTCAGTCTGTTATCCCCTTTTTCAGTCTGTTATCCCCTCTTCAGTCTGTTATCCCCTCTTCACTATGCTATTCCCTCTTCACTATGTTATTCCCTCTTAAGCCTGTTATCCCCTTTTCACTATGTTATCCCCTCTTCAATCTGTTTTCCCCTCTTCAGTCTCTTTTCCCCTCTTCAGTCTGTTATTCCCTCTACAGCCTGTTATCCCCTCTTCAATCTGTTTTCCCCTCTTCAGTCTGTTATCCCCTTTTCAGTCTGTTATTCGTTTATTCACTATGTTATCCCCTCTTCAGTCTCCTATCCCCTCTTCAGTGTTATCCCGACCTCCCTCTGCTATCCTCTCAAATCCGAGGCATCACATTTTATTCAGTGCTGTAAATTTCGTGAAACAAATGCATTTTCGTCAGCTTAGCCTCCAAATGAGTATTAAAAGATGGAAGATGCCTTCTTCCCGCCCTCCAATTATCGCCCACACGCTGAGCCCCAGCTCAACAAAAGTTCATTTTGTTGCAAATCTGTTTACTCATTTGCACCTTCCCTGCAGACGGCTCGGCGTCCTACCAGATAGGCAAGAAGCTGGTCAGAAAGATTGACGTCATCGGACTGTGCCGAGCGGCCTCAGAATTCGACAGTTATTACAAATGCCTGAGTGAGTTCGGCCGCACTATAGCTGGGGCAGTAACCGCCAGCAGGGAGGGGCAGGCCATTGTTGGCCAGCGCGCGTGCTTTTTTGCGGGCGCCAACACCCGCGCAGCCCCGAGGTTTAATTATTAGCGTGCGGTACCCACTTCTGTAACGGCTTGCGTCTGCTGGCGTCAATCTAGTTCGACTGCAAAATAACTCTAGTTTTGTTTTTTTATGTAGATTTTTGTCCTCATCACACTACTTGTTAGTAGCCAAATAGTGTTTTCATAGTATTTTTATGGGTAAAATTTGTGTTCGTAAGCCTACAAATATCTCTCGCTCAACCCGTTCAAGTTGACGACGGCACTGGCGCCATCAATTGCACCCTGTGGAAGCCGCGCCAGCCGCCGCCACCGACGCTGCACAGTTTCCGGGGCGGCCAGGCAGCCGGACGGAGTTGCCATGGCAACTGGCGCCGGCAGTTACTACGGCGTCGATAGTAGTGACGTCACTTCCGGCGGGCCCGCCCCGGTGGTCGGCTTGACAACGCTGGGCGCGGAGGACCTCCCTGCGGAGCTGCTGCTGGCCGAGGCGAAGGCGGCCCAGCCGGCGCCCGGGCCGGGCCTGGCGCTGCACGCCAGAGGCGTCGTGCGGGAATTCCGCGGCAACCGCGAGCTCAGCTGCGGCTATCACCGGGTGGCCGGGCCTGGCGAGGAGCTGCAACGGCTAAGCAGGCTGGCCGTCCCTGGCCGACCCGTCGTGGCCAGTTTGGCTACGGTCTGCGCCTCCGACCTGCCGGAGGGTTTGAAGCCCGCCAGCTCTGCCTGGCCCAGGCGACCAGAGATCGGGTGAGAATTAGCTGCGAGCGGCTTTAACTTTCCATTCTCGCTACTTATTTAAAGCGTCAGTAGTCAGTAGCGCAGATGAAAGACCCTGGCCCTTTACACTTGGACTTAAGGAGGCGCAAGTCGCAGGAGCGGCTGCTGGATCACCTGCGCTTCAAGCCGGCTGCACCAGTTTTACCCTGTCGGATCTGCAGCTGAGCGCAGACTGGCTGCCGTCAGCTGACGGACAGTCAATCAGATCGACGCTGCTCGATCCGCTGGTCTCTTCTGGCCATCTGCGCTCCTGGCTGTGCTGAGGACACCGGCCGCCGGCTTTACCCAGCTGTGCGAGGCCGACCGCCGGCTGCGGGCTGACATTGTTGACGCGCTGCGCCAGATGCGGGACGCCTCATTGTCATCGGCGGCCGCCCTCCGCCTCCGCTAGCGGAGTCAGCGAGCTGGCCCTGCTAGGCCGACTGCGACGCGAGCGGCGCGGCTGCTACCCGGGCCTGACCGAGACGGCGCTGCGCCGCCTGCTGGACCGCATGGTCGAGGGACAGCCAGATTGTCTGCTCGGGGCCCAGGACCTACTGCCTGCGTGTGAGGCCGCCGCCTTGTGCCTTTTTTTACTTACGTTGCATCTTTCATGACTGGTTACTGGTGTTGCGCATCCTATCTGCATTTCTTTGGTATTTGAAATCCGGAAGAAAATACATTTCTTAACATACGTAAGCTCTCCTGGCAAGCAGTCGAAATTGCAATCTTGATCTGTTTAATTTACACGTTTATTTTGCTGCGGGAACATTCTGTGAAGGCAGATAGTGTTGCCGCTACGAGCTCGCACTAAAAACTTTTTAGGGAAAACTAGAATTTGATGATGCTGCAATTTTTATTGATTGAGCTTTAATTTTTCTATTTGTACTACTAATTTTCATTAATTTTGCATTATCCCTAGCCTAAGGGCGGGTTGCTTTGCGATCCTTGCACCTCATGAGGCGGCGAGAAAGAGAATAAGAAGTTTAATTAACAAATCTCGAGCAGCCAGAGGTCTTTTAAAAAAAGCATTTCAACCATCAGCTTGTCTTAAGTTGACAGAAGCTAATCAGCTGGATTTGGTTTTGTCAGCTGGCGCCCGGGACTTATAAAAAATGCCGGAGCCTCTTTGTTTCGCGCCAGAGCCAGCAGCGCCCGATAGCTGGCGCTGCCGCCAGTACCCGCCCCGGCGTCCAGCTCGGCCAGAGCCGACTCCAGCAGCCGGATGTAGTCAATCGGCGATGCCAGCGTCTTCATCTTGGATAGGCGCTTGTTCTTGTTCTCGTAAGGAATGTGCCTGCGTGTGGGGGCGAGGCGTGCGTAGACACTGCCCGTTCAGCCGCACACCTCACCATGCACCCATAAACACGTAATCGAGTTGTCCTTGCCACTTAACTCACAGCCGACATCCCTTCATCCAGAATCCCACTCATCCACTCCCTTTATCCAGAATCCCACTCACCTACTGTACTCCCTTCATCCAGAACCCCTCTCACACTACTCCCTTCAATCCAGAATCCCACTCACCCACTCCCTTTATCCAGAATCCCACTCACCTACTCCCTTCATCCAGAACCCCTCTCACCTACTCCCTTCATCCAGAATCCCACTCACCCACTCCCTTTATCCAGAATCCCACTCACCTACTCCCTTCATCCGGAACCCCACTCACCTACTCCCTTCATCCAGAGCCCCACTCACCTACTCCCTTTATCCAGAATCCCACTCACCTACTCCCTTCATCCAGAATCCCACTCACCTACTCCATCCAGAATCCCACTCCCTACTCTCTTCATCCAGAATCCCCACTCCCTTCATCCAGAGCCCCAC
>CATNEM010000030.1:100000-115875 GCA_950096795.1 Macrostomum cliftonense | reverse complement strand
GCAGGGCTTAGTGGTGGAGGGGGAATTTTCCGGAAAAAATCAATGCTCCAGCAAAGATGGTCGGCCCGACAAAATCGGAGTGACCTCTTGGGGTAACCTTGCCGCCAGGTTGCATGCAGCTTTGCAGCCTTTGTGCCCCACCTCCGCCTACATTGAGTCCGCCTTAATTAAACTTGATGAAGCACAGGCTTCACCAAGGCAAAACATTTTGCCTATTATCAATTTTCCACGCGCAATTCTGTCAGTTGTTAATCTGTCAATCTTCAACATTCTGGAATAGAGTAACCTGCTTCTTTTTTGGCTTCTGTTTTGCTCCAACTTCAAAAAACTTTGCTGATTGAAATTTTTTGACAAACACAGAAATCTCTCAAACGATTGAATCCTTAGATTGGTAAAATTTCAGATCCTCAGATAGACTTCCACCATTTCAGATCCCCAGGATAGACTGCCACATTCCCACATCCTCAGGATAGACTGCCACCATTCCCACATCCTCAGGATAGACTGCCACATTCCCACATCCTCAGGATAGACTGCCACATTCCCACATCCTCAGGATAGACTGCCACCATTCCCACATCCTCAGGATAGACTGCCACATTCCCACATCCTCAGGATAGACTGCCACATTCCCACATCCTCAGGATAGACTGCCACCATTCCCACATCCTCAGGATAGACTGCCACCATTCCCACATCCTCAGGATAGACTTACTCCATAGTCGATCCTCTAGGTTAGACGCAAAGTTTCCAAATAAAAGATTAATAACTTATTTGTTAGTTAAACTGAATAACTTAGCCTCATAGAGTGCGACGCACTCAAGCTTTCTTGAATTATCAATTCCCTTCTCCATCCAACCTCGTGTATTAGTGTGTGTCTCACCATGCAACGAGAGTATGGGGAAGGCTTATTTAGTTAGGATTGGGTTTGACTTGTATCACTCGTTTGCACGGGCCAAGTTTTACCTGACTTAGTGCTTGTTTTTCCGATACTGTCTATTTCCGCCTTGACGGATGTAGCTAGCCTAGCCCCTTAGCCAGCGACTGAATCTGCCCGAGGTAAAACGGACGGCATGGCAATGTGCTAACGACTCAGCATTCGTTATGCGTTGTAAAATTAGCGGGGGCGTATTAGTGACTGGCCTCTTGCCAATCTTGTGCTTTCCTAAATTTGGGCAACTAAAGTAGGAAAACTTGTCCCCCGCTGAGTTGTTTTCTTGTCCACTTATTCACTTCCCTGATCTACCTATCTGTCTTTTCAATGCTTTCACTACCAGTAGCAATCTGTCTGTCATCTTAGCATTGATGCATGCCATTCTTAATCTTTTACAGTCTCATTTCTAAATAGTAAAGTCTGTCTGAGCCGTCAGCTTATCGCATTCGCATCACTGCTGTTCTTTGAGCAACTGTGTTTTTTTCTCTCGATATTGTCCAAGCCACAAGCTATTTTAATAAGGCATTACGGGCCTAGACCACCCGATGTTGCATACTTAAGCCCTGCCCCCAAAAAGGTACTAACTTAATCCATCAGCTAGCTACGTTTGTTTTTGCTAGTAAAAAAAACACACGCAAACTTCATGTAGGATTGCATTTGGTACTGCTACTAGCAAAAAATTGGCATCTGATAATGGCTTCTGGCCTCTGGCTGCTAACAAGCTAACTTGCTGTAGGCAGGGTAGGTAAGCCAAGCTGTTGGGAACCAAATTAGTGAGCGGCTCCCAACTAAGCAACGCAGCCTGCCGATTCTTGGAAACCAAACCTGTATGGGAGGCGAAGAGCGTTCTTAGGGGAAGTCAGAACGAAATTGAAAGTGAAATTTCCAAATTTCACACCTTAAGTCTTAGTCTTCAGTCGGTAAACTTAGCTAAGATAAAAAATTCCAGAATCTGATGCAGTACAACTAGCAGGTGTGGTAGGTGTGGAAAAATTCCCAGTAATTCTATCTGTTAGGGAAAGTCTGACCGACTTCCTCATTAATACTTTGCTTCTGTGTCGCCGTGCCCGCGGCCTTTGCCAGTGTTTGTTGCTTGTCCGCGATTTGATGCCCAAATTTGTTTCCGCCTCGTTGAGCTGGTCTGTTTCCTCTCTTCTTTTTGATTTTTTATCGACCTGACATTAGAGCCAAGTGTCCATTGTAAGGTGACAATTAGTTTTTTTGTGGCAGACGGAGATTTTTTGTGTACTTTTATAGTACATAAGTGCACTGTGTAGTTTACAGTATGCAGTTGCAACTTCTTTCTTGTGACTTTTCTAGTGAAATATAGCTAAAAATATTTCAGTAAAATTCCTCATTAATCTGTCATTATTTTTGCAATAAAAGGAAAGGTTGAACTGAGCTGTCAATCGAGCCAAGGCTTGTATTGTTTGTCATGCTGTTAGCTGTTAGAGGATCCGATCGCCTTTTTTAGTTACTAAGGTTACCCGCCAGATATCTGAGACCATTAGCTCTTACCATAAATTTATAATTGAGTTTTTTTATGGCTTAGTTGGCGGTTGATCAAAGTTAATATTCAATCTCGTAGTACGCATCTAATTGGGAATCAGTTTTATTTAAGCGTTTTTTACGGCGTCACAAAAATGCTTTTCCAGCGATAACAATCGGGCGCCTACGCCTACGCTTTTTTAGATTTTTTGCTGTTTCAGTAAAAAATAATTATAAAAGCAAGTAGCAAGGTCAATTTTGGAAAATTTGGAAGCTGGGCCACAGCACAGCTGCAGCTAGCTGCTCGACGCATCCAAAGGCTGTGTACAGCTCAAATTTTGTTAGCTTAAACTGTACCCAATCTCAGCTGGGTGAACTGAAGCAATTAATGTGGGATTAAGTGCCTTGCTCAAAGGCGAGGGGCGAGTGGCTCGGCGGTCTAGCGCGTCTGCCTTGAGTGCCACTGGTCCAGGTTCGATCCCGCGTTGTAGGTTTGCCATTTTCCCTAGCGCGGTTTCGTGTGCAAGGTCACATTAATTTGAGGCTTTGTGCACGAAGTGTGCAATTTACGACCATGAGGGCAACCCCAAAGACATAGAGAGTGTGTACATGCCTGGAACCGCCGCTTGTACTTGTACGCCCTATATGAGTGCGTGACTCGGTGCCGGCCTGTGTGTGTGTCTATGCCTGCATACCGTATTTAGTGTGACTGAACGCGCTTCAGGAGTCAGCGCAATGGACAGGTCATGCCCCATCGCTGGCTATGGGACGATGTCGCATTAAGCATCAAAGTGCCTACAGCCCTCCTGCAGATTTAGATTTTTTTAGCTTTGCTCAATGGCACACGGGCTCCTAAAGCTGGGACTCGAATACACGACCTTCCGGTGATGAGACAAGCGCCCTAGCTTAGCTGCGGTTGTTCTGTGTCTCCGCGAAGACAGGCCCCGCAGACAGGTCCCGCATTGTATCTTGTGTCAGCCGGGCAAGATACTTTAATAAATTTCTGTGCTAAAGCATTCCTCACATTATCATCTCGGATGATATCAATTCTTGGCAGTTGCACTTTTGCCTAACTTTGCCTAGTCTCCAACTCCCAACTGAGACAGATGAACTACTGTAATGCTAAGGAGCCTACCTGCCCCTTACTCTGTGCCCCGCACCTATCGAGCGACCGGTCCTCCTTCAAGTTAGCAAAGGTAATCCGAAGCCACGCGTTGGGTGCGGATTCGGCTAGGATAGGGGCTTAGGAGAAAAAGACGAAAAATCATAAGAAAAATAAGAGGAATATAACCGAAGGCGTGGATCCCAATTTGAGCGGGGAGGGGCGCGAGTTGCGAGTAAAGATTATAATATGGATTTCTAGTCTATCTATCAAATGCGTTGGTATTGCGTGTGCCGGGCGCGTTATTGATTATCAGCTAGTCCGTTTCGTCACTGCTCGCCTATTCCGTCTATTTCTTCTTGGCGTTATCTCTGTTTTATTCTTATCTGTCCATCATCAGTATTACGACAAATAGGAGTTAAAGATTAATCATGGATTTCTATGCATTTGACGTCTTTAGCTGAAAATTTTTGTGAACTTTTTTTGCAAGAACCAAATGAGCCTACACCACTGTAACCTACACCACTGTAACCTACACCACTCGAGCCTACCCCACTGGAACCTACCCCATTGGAACCTACTTCACTGGAACCTACACCACTGAAGCCTACCCCACTGGAGCCTACCCCACGGGAACCTACACTAATGGAACCTACCTCACTAGAAACTACACCACTGAAACCTACCTCACTGGAACCTACCCCACTGGAGCCTACCCCACTGGAGCCTACCCCACTGGAGCCTACCCCACTGGAGCCTACCCCACTGGAGCCTACCCCACTGGAGCCTACCCCACTGGAACCTACCCCACTGGAACCTACCCCACTGGAGCCTACCCCACTGGAGCCTACCCCACTGGAGCCTACCCATTGAAATCTACCCGCTGGAGCCTACCCCACTGGAACCTACCCGACTGGAAACTACCCCACTGGAGCGTACCCCACTGGAGCCTACCCTACTGGAACCTACCCTACTGGAACCTACCCCACTGGAATCTACCCCACTGGAGCCTACCCCACTGGAGCCTACCCCACTGGAGCCTACCCCACTGGAGCCTACCCCATCGGAACCTAACCCACTGGAACCTACCCCACCGGAACCTAACCTACTGGAGCCTACCCTACTGGAGCCTACCCCACTGGAGCCTACCCCACTGGAGCCTACCTCACTGGAGCCTACCCCAAGCCTATCCTCCGAAATGCACTCTGATAAAAGCTACGCCACCTTTCTTTAAAACACGCACTCAACCAGGTGACCTGATCATAGCCCAGGCGCTGACCCAGGACGAGGGCAAGTACGCTTGCATCGCCAGAACGAATACGGTTCTGCCGAATCCACCGACGCACACCTGTTCGTCCGAGGTGAGAAAACTATCGGTTTTTTTATTTACCTGTTGAACCAGTTTTTTTCGTTCGAATTTTAGTCACTTGGCACCTAGTCTTCACCTGAAAAATAACTAGTTATAGTACAAAAATTGTTAAATTAACTAGAAGTTTATAATGATAGCAAAATTGTGTGTGGTTTTTTTGTTTTCTTGATCGCGCGGGGCGTCCTTACCTTGTTTACACTTTGTTTTTTTATTATTGTGATCTGCGCACTTGGCTGTCAGGTATTTTGCGCTCCCACTAGGGGGCTCCAAGTGAGCAACTGGTTGAAGAAGAAGATTTTTAGACCTTGCATATTGTTATTGATTGTTATTTTTACCCAAGGGAGTGCTGACAGGTGAACCGAAATTTTACGAATAACTACCCCCCTTCCAATAATAGCTAGTGACCTATTCATCTTAGGGAGAACTATTTGACGGCAGGACTAAGAATCCTAATGATTTTTACCCATGCTTAGATTGATTCAAATAGCAAGGTTTTAGTTATCCTACTGCGCAATTGTTTTTGTTCTTTTTAATCTGTTTAATTGAATTTGTTCTGCTTTTTTTATGCGATCGGTTTGAAACAGACGATGTAGCCCTGACATTGGAATGGCTACTGAGAAATAACGGTAAATTGGCACGTCTCTCTGTCTTTATTTACTAATAGAGACGCCAGAGATTCAATAATAAAGGGAAAAAGAGAATCAATCAATTATCTTGCAAAGCTTCGTATTGGCTAAGCTAATAATACAGGTTGCTGGCCTGCTAACTGAATGTGTTCTGTTTAGATTTCAGAGTTTGCCTTTGCAATGCACGCATGCCAAATGGTTTCCAGCATGGCATGGAGTGATTTTGGTCTAGCTAACACATTGTCCTTGTTGGTCTGGTTGATGAGTGCCAAATTGACACTAGTCGGAAGTGCAGCTCTGGCTTTGCTTAAAGTTACTCTTCATCTCTCTATTATTCTTTAGGGACTACAAAAAGCATAATTTATGCTCACAGTGTTACTTTGTGCAAACAGATTGATTGAATTTTGTCATAAATTGGTTAGATTGTGACTTCCCACTTTGTCTACTATATGCTTACTTTACTACACTTCTCACCTCAGCCAATCAATGAGAGCTTTCATGCCCAGGCTTAGCGTATAGTTTTGTCTATGGCAGAATTGATCTAAGCATTACGGTATTATTTGATTGTCCATGACCGAAGTTATCAAGAGTTCTAAAATTAGCATCTATCTTCGGTATCTAAAGTACTTGGTTTTGCAACGGAGAAGTGAGAACCTTCATTCCTAAACGATAAAACATTAGCAGCGAAAAACACTAACACTACTGTGACACTAAAGTAAAGAAGCCTGGGAGATGGATGAGCTTGAAGCTTTAGGATTTTTTTAAACGACAGGCAAGATAGAAGACGAAAGATTTAAGATGGAAAGGCACAGACAGGGAGAGAGAGGTGGGGAATCAGGAAGGAGAGGATGGAGGATGGCGGGTGATTAACGCCTGCAGACGGCGATATTTCTAGTCTGATAAGGAAAAATGCAACGAAACTGGGAATAGGAAGAAGAGCGGGTAGGGATAGAGAAGGAGATAGATAAGCTGTTTTGTTATATCAAAGGCGCTTCTCACGTTTCAGCAGAGAGGAAACGAAAGACTGAGTATAAGGTCGGAGGGAGAGTCAGCGTGTTTGACCAGCCGAGTCAAGTGGGCGGGGGCAAGCGGCACAAGCAGAGTTGACCAAGGCGGCGAGATAAACTTTGCTTAGTTAGGGAATTCGGGAGACAGCAAGCGGGCCCTGTAATCGGTCGTGTGTGAAAAAATTATTATCATACCATTTTTTGGATTAGCTGCGTCCCTGAATGTCTGTCTGTCCCTATCTGTCTGTAACTCTTGTCTGTCTGTTTGCCTGTCTGTCTATCCGTCCCAAGGCGAACAGAGCTAGCGTTTTAAAGACTTTGAGTTTAGATTGCTACACCGAACCGAGTGCAGCAGCACGGGATTGGAGAGTCGCTGAAGCGGCTAAAGCTCGCCCTTGCCGCTTGTCTTTTCCACGATTTTTCCCCTCTCAGAATCCTTTCAACCCGCCAGTAACCCCCCGCCCTCGTGCCTCGCCTCCCAGTCCTTGTAGCGTGCGGCATCAGGGCCTGAAACGGCAAGGAGATGCAACGCTAATTAAAGAGTCGCAGTCAAAGAGAAACAAAAAACTAAGACGAAGATGAGAGAGACAGGCAGAGGCGGAAGCGGAGAAAGAGATGCGCAGCGTGAAGGGGGGGCGCTAGGCGGCGCGCGAGCGGCTAGCTAATTAAGAGCGGGGCAATGCGGTGCCGACACTGCTCAGCGATGCGATTCCAGGCCTGCATCGGCAGGAATGTCTTCAAGAAGATGAAGAAGAAGAAGAAGTTGAAATGCTCGCGAGAAGCTTGTTTGAGCATGTCCGAGCATGTCGAGTCTGGTCTATTTATTAGCATCGTATTATGCATATTCTCAGTATATAGACCATAATAGACCAGACCATATTGGACCAGAGTAAGTGAGTGGATTAGAACACAGTAAATATCATTTTTATAGCAAAATAAATCCGGTATGCGTCCGACTAGGGCAAAATTTGTCGTAAAAATGCTTTTGTTTTCAAGGTAATGATTAAAAAAATTATCTAAAAGCCCAGACCGAGTGTAAAAATATATTAAAAACAAACCTGACCTACACGAAATTCAATTTTGTCAGTCGAACAAGAGATGTAATAAAGTTGATCAAAGCCCGACTTCCTGTCTCCCCTGTCTATTATTCTCCTCACAATTCTGTAACCCCTGTGGAGGCATTGCAGCTATAGTATATAAAAAGTATTGCGCAGTAAGTGAGTACTCGCACACTAATGCTAAGAATGCATCACGAGCCGCTCCATAAGTGGATTAATAAGCCTCCAGGGTCGGGGCAAATACTGTTACGCAATCACTTCCGATTGCCTCGAAGGCTCTCTCTCTCTTTTTCTCTTTCTCTACCCAATATTTCTCTATCATTTATTCACCGGATCTGCGAGAACTGCAGCTCTTAGCAGAAAATTTCCCATTCCAAAGTAGTTGACCTTTGTTCGCGAATTTAGAACGTGTGTGTGTGTGTGTGTGTGTGTGTGTGTGTGTATGTATGTAATGTAACTAGCTGTCAGTCATAGCTGTGCGATTAGTTTCGTTTGCAAATGTGATTCTTAGCTAGGCCCGTACCGGGATTTGGTTGGGGCGAGCAAACAGAATAAAATGATTTTCTATTAAAAGAAAACTCTTTTTTGTGCGTGCGTGCGCAGGCGTGTGTCTCAGTGTGCAGCCATTCGGATTTCGGTAAAACTAAAACACTGGCTTAGAAAAGATTATTTGTAGGAAAAAAAATTGCAAAGTTGCCGTTCAGTGCAGCTGAGTGGGTGACAAGGTGAGCAAGGTCGCAGTCTCCTACGTGAAAGCATCCCCCGTCTCTTCACGGCCCTTTCGCCTGTGTCCTTAGCGGGTGTCACGCAATCCGAGAGGCTGGGACAAGAGACAAGAACGAGGATGATGCATTCCTAGAAAATTGAAGATGCGAGGATTGGGCATGCAGAAGACAATTTTTGTTTGCCGAAAGAAAAAAAATATTTTCACGCCAAGTTATTCTGCTTCTCATAGCCAGTACGAATGGAACGCTCTGTGCAAACTGAGGAAAATTCTTCAGCCAGCCACTGAGTAGGGGAATCTTTGCTTCACCAAATGGCGCGAAGCAGCTGCTCGATTGCGTCATCACACTTGCAGCTCTCGGCCCTTGGCTCTCGCCAATTCATGGGATCTGTGTCAGCCGTTCCTTCGCACCCACTTTGGCTTCTCCATTATTGGCCGGCCTTCAACTGAGGAATAGCTAAAGAGAGGTGCTTTAGTCGGAGCATAGGGAGCAGAGGGCCACAACAAGAGGGTCCTCTCGTCTAGCCTCCTCTGTGTCCTCCAGGAGAAGAAGAGTCATATACGATCCCTAGTTCTCTGTCTTGCCTTTAGTTCTTCCATTCGTTTGGAATTCATTTTTTTCGAAGCAATATTGTCGCAAATTTTAGGTAACTGCTAGAAACGGCTGCTGACTGCCTCGGTGCAAACAAAATTTATCACCCGCCTACGCAATTTTCGGGGCATCTGTCTGCAGACGTTTTTCGGAATAAAAATAGTAGGCTTTGCTTGCAAAGTGCAGAGCTGGATGTGCTACTCCTTTGTTCCTTTTCGTGACTTCTGATTTTTTGAATAGGATAAAAACTTTGCCAAGCTAATGCAGATTTCCATTTTTAGCGCGCCAGATTTCTTTCAGGCGGAACGTAAAATTAGATAATTGCGTTACCCTTGGCGCCCTTTTCTGCTACGCATTAAGCATTGACTTCTAAACTTAGAGCAAAAAAATCATACAGAAAATGAGGCAAACAAACTCACTGTCACTGGCTCACTCTTCACTGCGCCGTCTTTGACAAAGTGGCTGAGTTGGGATTGATAGATAGAATTCTATTGATGGAAATATTATTTTAACAGGCTGAAATGTTTTATCGTGTTTAACTGCATCTTCAAAAAGAAGTTGTGTATGGTTTTTTCTGAATCTGCGGTTTGTGCTATTTTCTTAGTGAAAAGTGTTCGAAATTTTTAAGTAATGTCTGATTGAAAACAGCATTGTCTTAATTAACAAATTTATCTTTCATTGATACTTGCAGTTTCAGCTTCCAACATCTGGAACTCAGGTCAATAAACGGACATGCTGTCTATGCAGAGTTGCATCAGTTGGCATGCTGCACATTAGCATTTTTTCTTAGTATATTTTTAGTAGATTTCAATTAATCAAATCCGCATGGAGACAGAGCTTGTTTTCTGGAAGTCACTTGTTGATTGTTGCTTGTGTTTTCGTGTCTGTCTGGCTGCCTGTCTGTCTATTTTTAAACGAAATAACGACGGGCTGGCTTCACTTTCTTAGTGAGTCATTTCCACATAGCTAATTCGGATTTTTCACGCGATATCACGTTTTTAGATTACGACGTTTTATTAAGTTTGTGCGAATATATCCCGCACATTCCGGAGCAGTCTATCCAAATGTACGTGCTCTTCTCTACAGCCACAGACAACCCTAATGTACATTCTCTCCCCGACTAGCCACAGACAACCCTAATGTACATTCTCTCCCCGACTAGCCACAGACAACCCTAATGTACATTCTCTCCCGACAAGCCACAGACAGCTTCAACGTACATTCTCTCTCCACCACACCGTGGTAGAATTTCAATTCTCGCGTACACATTCCCCCGATCCAGCTTGCAGCTATGTATCTGACTGTCTAAGGTTTAAATTGGATGAAACCAATGATATATGACTTAAAAACTGGGCCCAAGATCTCAATTTAAAATAATATTGAAATGTAGCTGGTGCTGGATTACTGGATTTTTATTTGGAAAGCAACCCGTCATGCTTTTACGAGCCAAAAAAAGTTTGGAAAGAATTTTACACTCACAGTATTTGTTTAAATTCACATTTTGATCCAAATTTTTTGTCTTAGCTATAATATTGGTGCTCTTATCCGGAAAAAAGTTAATTATTTGAACGTCGGTGTTTATTTCTGTAACAGCGCTTGCGAAAATTCTTATTTCACTATTTGTTTGACCTCGCCAAAGAAGGAACAGAGACTCAATTAGCAATTATCATTTTTTTCTCTTTCTCTTTTCAGCAAAATGTAAGTCGTCTATAGCAAATATTATTTTTTTGTTTTTTTTAATCTTGCAAAACTATTCGCGGTCTCTCGCTGAGCATCATCTTCGAGAAGCCTACTCGGTCAGCTTCACCCACCCCATGTCCTTCAGACTCAAATCAGCCTCTCGTTTTAAAAATAGCTACTCTAAAATTGACCTAAAAACAGCTTTTGTTTCTCAATTCGCGTTTATTTTGTCAAATTAAAGAAACCCGTTAATCGCCTGCTAATCCCCTGCATTCGCCAACATCCTTGGCTGCGTCGGCGTTGGGGATTTATGATGTCGCTAAAAGCTTATGCAATAGCCAAAAATCGCCAATAGTATAAAAATGTCCATATTAAAATATAATTATACAGTTTACAGTTTTGTTCATTCTAAATTAATTTTTGTCTGTACGCAGTTTTTTTATTATCAATTCTAATTATTGTTTGCCTACGAAACAACTTTTACCAAGTACTAAAATAAAGACTTGCCAAGCCATTTTCTTCATGTTTCTTCCATTATCGGCATATTGTCGTTGGAGATGTACGCTTGTAGTATGCCGTATCCGCGTCTTATGGGAAGTCTCAGAGCAAAGGCAGCTATGGTTCTTTTACCACTCTATTATTTGTCTGTCTCCGTCTCAATTTATCTCGAGAGTTCACTATTCCTTCTGAAATAAATACTTATTTATCCCTATCTGCATCAGTTTCTGTCCTTAGTTGAGAAAAATTAGTTGAGAAAAATCGAGAATAATCACTCGACAGGTTTACTGCATACTTTTTGCCTTCTCTCTCTATCTTATAATTGGCCCTGCAGAAACTTCATAGCAGGAGGGGGAAAAATATTAACTTTTCTTTAATAGCCATATTTTATGCATCAATGTGCTTGCAGACTGTGCATATACTAACTTTATGATCGTTATGATGTGCCATTATGATGGCGCAGAAAATTTAATTTTATTCTTAATGTGCGAATTTGTGCGATAAGTAGCAATATTTGGTGCGTTTTATGTCATATAGCAGTCGGCATATTTGATGCATTAATTCTTTTACTAAGTCGGTCGCCTCATTGACTGTCCTAGAAATATTTTTCATTGTACCTAATTTGATTTACATTCAATAGCGTATTTTATCTACAGAGAGATAGCGTCTTAATACTTTACTTATCTGCTATCGAATCGATAAACTATTAGTAAAGCAAAATTTATTGATTTTCACATCGTTCACCTGTGACTACCGGAATTATATAGGTATCTAATTCTAGGCCGGTGAAAACTACTGGAGATTTGGGATTACTCTACGCTTCGCTAGAATACATTGTACATGTAATACGCCCACCTCGCGCCCCATGTACATTGCTTCTATAAATAGAAACGCCTTTCCGTACCCAACCCAGTCCTACTATTGTCAAGCTTTAACCAATCTGGTGTAGCACGAATGAGTTTAGCTACGAAACAAAACTCCCTTACCGATGTGGGATTTATTATTATTAATGGATTATACAGCTAGACTGACAATTGACTTTACGGTATCCGGTGGCTTAAAACTCCTATTGCCGAAGGGCCTATTTTCATATTTTATGCGCATTCTTATGTTAAAATTAAAAAAAACTCTGAAAAAAGTTTATCTTAGATTATCACTCTAATGCCTCTCTTTGCCTGCCTTTTTTTTCCATCCCACTTTCTCGAATAGAGCTGCCTAGTTTTCTGTCTTAAACTCAACGTCAATTTGATGGATGACATTTGAATAGCTGACTTGCGAATGCCGATTTTTTTTGAATAACAAATTTTACTGATTCAATGCATTTGTTTCGGAGAGCAGCTGTGGCAATATCCTCTCCCATCATCGTGCCTCTCGCCAGTTCGCACAATCAGCCCGCACTTCTCGTCCCGACCCTCGAACGTGGAAGTGACGCCGGGCAGCAGCGCCAACATCACCTGCATCGCAGTCGGCTCCCCTATGCCAATTGTCCGTTGGTTCGACTCCCACGGCGTCGATCTAGACGAGAGATCAATAGTTGGCAAGAACGTACTCCGCCTGACTGACATTCAAGCCGACGAGAATTACACGTGCGTAGCGGACAATAATCTGGGCCGCATCCAATGGATGGTGCTTGTTAGGGTATTGAAAATGCCCGAGCCGCCAACCGAACTTCGAGTTGTAAGAGTCGAGGCCAGATCGGCCCTAATCGAATTTCGTCAATCGGCGACGCCCGAGGTTCGATCCTACACGGTCAGCTACAGGGAGGAGGCGGCCACCAGTCTGGGCACCAGTCAGAACTGGATCCAGATGGAGGGTGTGCCGAACACGCCCGATCCCAGCGCCGGAGACAGAATGATACGCGCGCACATCCGGGGCCTGAAACCGTTCACCAAATATCAACTGAAAGTCAATTCAATCACCACCAATGCCAGTTCAGTTAACGCCAAGAATAACACTGTTATTGAGTTCACCACCAAGGAGCTCGGTAAGATTTGCTTAAGTTAATTTTTTTACACAAACACGCACCGCACGAGAGAAGCTAAGCTTTCAAACAACTTCATATTTGGAGCATTTCTATTGAAGATAAAGCAATATTTTTTAGGCCAGCCTATTAAAGCTTTGGAACACAACAAATAGAAACTGTTTGAATTTGTAGTCAGTCATTAGAAAGTGAAATTCTGGCCGCCCAGTGTTTGCCTTGAGCACTCAAAGAGAGCGCACTCTCATTATCTTGAGTAGTCTGGGTCAGCTAACCATCGAGTCCTTCTGATGAGTTAGCATCACAGGCGGCAAAGAATAAAGAGATTGTAGATTGTTGTCCAGAACTGGGCTTATCCTGCGGTACTGAATGCTTGCTTAGTAGATAATAATACTAAAACCCGTACTAAAACATTTGCTGTCTTTGTCACACAAGCCTAGCTGTCGGTAATAAACCAATAAAATACTAACTGAATTACTAATTGCACTACTAATAACAGTCTCTAAAGCGCGCTTTTAAATTAAACAACTTTCTGTTATTCAGAAGGTTTCTTTGTCTTTTTTAACTATTTTTATTTTTATTCCGCGGAGCAAATGTTGCATTATTTTTTTGTTTTGTTCTGCTTTAGCGGCTAACAAGCAGCCGCAGCCTCAGCCGCTTCAGGGCGACTTTTTCCCGCCGCTTTCGCATGCCCGCGGCCTTCGTAAGGAGAAGACAGGCTGTTTTAATTGAAATTTCTTCAGCAAATTAGCTAGTTAAAGTAGATTAAGTCAGCTCACAAGAAATTTTATTCTGTCTCAAAATTTCTATTTTCCATTTATTACTTCAGCCTACGTTTTATCTATTAACTAACCATAGGCATTTATCCCAATCAAAAGTTATGCTTAAAATTCTGGCTCACTTCAATTGTTAAGTATTGACCAATAATTTCTATAGCTCTCTTTATAAATGTTCCACTATGGTCTCGACGAGCCCCCCTCCGCTCAACCAACATGTACATGCGCTAGCCAAGCTAAAAGTCAACCCCAATGTACACTCTCTTTCTCAACCCTAATGTACATCCTTTTAAACAAGCTAAGATCAACCCAGACTTCTTAAGCAGAATCTTAATAACTAAAACTTATCAGCTATTCAATCATCTTTTTTTCATACTCACAAACTAAATCAAGTTTTTTTTATTTACTAACCTTGAGAATATTTAGCTAGCTATTCAGATAGATACCAGAGTGATTAAAAGTGCTAGGAAAAAATAATGTTGCCTTATAGCCTCAGCGTGGACTGGCCGCCTGTCACTGATCACCGCGATGGAACGTGAGATTCTTGCGGAGCAAATTATAGATTTAACAAAAATATAACGCGCACAGTTTCATATCGACATATTTTAGTAATCCTACTATAATGCATACATAGCATCAGTAGGAACATCGTAAATAACGTCGCGTACTTGAGACTCCTACATCAGTCGTAACGTAGCCACGCTTTTTGTAGCTGAAGAGTGTCATAAAATTATATTTTTTTAAATGTTTTATTAGCCATAATCAGCTGCATCATATACCCAACGGCTAGTGGAAGTAGCTTAGCTGTTTACTAGCATTATTATTATAAAAATGCAGTTTGCTGCAATATTTCAAACTAGTGTCCTAGTAATATTTTTTAGGCGTTCACGAAAAAGTTTTTTTTATTTTTTGGCAGTTCAGACAATAATTTTACTGGATCGTAAAAATGGCTAAAAGATAGCGTCCCGTTATCGCATCATAAACTATTTATTAGTCAGTCAGTTATTTTCGCCGGTGGTGAAATATTTGGTATTTCAATTTCTTCATTGTTTTGTCAACACGCATATGTATATATCTAATCTATCACATTTTCGAGGGTCTACTGATAAGTAGACCATCGCGAATTTTAGAGTAAATAATCACTGATTTTATAAAAAATACTCCAGCGCCTGGTTCGCCGCCGCAAAACATCCGGGTGACAATGAGCTCAAGGGCGTCCGTTATGATCACCTGGGAGGAGCCACGCGAAACCTATGGGATACTAAAGGCGAGTCTGCATGCAAGCTTTGCTATTGTTTTTTTACGAGTACGGCTTTTTTGCGGTTAATTTCGCAACGGGGGCGTTCTACAACGCCGAAAAGACACCGTTGAAAAAAAGCACAACGCCGTAAAGACACCGCCGAGGAGACACAACGCCACAAATACACCACTGAGATGACATAACGGCAAAAAGACACGTCACCGAGGAGACACAACGCCGTAAAGACACCGCCGAGGAGACACGCCGCCGAGGAGACACAACGCCGTAAAGACACCACCGAAAAGTCATAACGCCGAAAAGACATAACGGCAAAACGACACAACGCAGAAAAGAAAACGACAAAAAGACACATTGTTGAAAGTAAACTTGTTAGAAAAGCAAATCATTCTTAGACACATTGCCGAAAAGACTCAACGCCTAAAAGACGCATGGTAGAAAACATATATAACAGTCCTTGAATGCTTAGCTTTCGTCTATGTGAAATTTAGTACCTACTATAAATATAAATAGATAGTAGGTCACATGACGCATTAAACTCAGATTTGGGAAGCTGCGCGACTTAGCAAATTCACTTTAATAATTTTGCTCCCATTCTACAGGGATACTACATCTATTACACAACATTCGGCTCGGCAGAAATCAGCACCTACACTAAGGCGATAGTTGAACCGGCGGCTCGCAGGCACGTCATCTCCAACTTGGACTTCAACACCACCTATTACGTGCGAATGAGCGCCTTCAACGAGGCCGGCGAAGGTCCCGTCAGCGACGTGCATCCGTTT
>CATNEM010000030.1:40000-95000 GCA_950096795.1 Macrostomum cliftonense | reverse complement strand
AAACCAGAAATGGCGTTTTAAAGTTTCGAAAGTTCATTAAACGTTGACCTGGAGTGAGGTGGGTGGCCACCAAATTATATTTCTAGCCAATCAAGAACTTTTAATCAAGATAACCAGTCTGCGTTTGACGCGGAGTGAGGTGGGTGTCTGGCAAAGTAGCTTTCTAGCCAATTAAAAACTTTTAAACTAGATAACCAAAATATTCGACCCGGAGTGAGGTGGGTGGCCGCCAAATTAGATTTCTAGCCAATCAAGAACTTTTAATCTAGATAACCAGTCTGGGTTTGACGCAAAGTGAGGTGGGTGTCTGGCAAAGTAGATTTCTAGCCAATTAAAAACTTTTTGACTAGATAACCAGAATATTGGACGCGGAGTGAGGTGGGTGTCTGGCAAATTAGATTTCTAGCCAATCAAGAGCTATTAGACTAGATAACTGAGTGAGGTGGGTATCTAGCCTTTTCGAATAATATATCCATTGGAACAGTTTTATGCCTTTAATGAAAAATTTTATGATTAACCAACAAGGTATCATTTCTAAATTAGTATTTATTTTTTACTAGTCTATTGTAGTTCGATTTTATTGTTTAAATTTAGAAATTAGAAATCGCTCATCATTGCTAAAAATTACGAAATAACTAGCACAATGACAATAAAATGTGTTGAGTTGACCTATTTTGGCTATATTTTTTAGTTCGCTTTTATTTTTACACCCAGCCATCCCGATTACCCTAATAGCTAACCCTTTTCTGTCGCGCATGCTGGGTCACAATAATTTTATAACAAATAATTCATATTTGATGATCCCTGAGTCACAATAATGTCAAATCAAATGAGTCATACTGATAATCCCTGAGTCACAATAATGTCAAATCAAATGAGTCATTCTGATGATCCCTGAGTCACAATAATGTCAAATCAATTAAGTCATTCGGATGATCCCTCAGTCACAATAATGTCATGTCTAATTAGTCATACTGATAATCCCTGAGTCACACTAATGTCACATCAAATGAGTCATACTGATGATTCCTGAGTCACAATAATGTCAAATCAAATGAGTCATACTGATGATTCCTGAGTCACAATAATGTCACATCAAATGAGTCATACTGATGATCCCTGAGTCACAATAATATCACATCTAATGAGTCATATTGATGATTCCTGAGTCACAATAATGTCACATCAAATGAGTCATTCTGATGATTCCTGAGTCACAATAGTGTCACATCAAATGAGTCATTCTGATGATTCCTCAGTCACAATAATGTCAAATAAAATGAGTCATACTGATGATCCCTGAGTCACAATAATGTCATGTCTAATGAGTCATTCTGATGATTCCTGAGTCACAATAATGTCAAATCAAATGAGTCATACTGATGATCCCTGAGTCACAATAATGTCATGTCTAATGAGTCATTCTGATGATTCCTGAGTCACAATAATGTCAAATCAAATGAGTCATACTGATGATCCCTGAGTCACAATAATGTCATGTCTAATGAGTCATTCTGATGATTCCTGAGTCACAATAATGTCAAATCAAATGAGTCATACTGATGATTCCTGAGTCACAATAATGTCATGTCTAATGAGTCATACTGATGATTCCTCAGTCACAATAATGTCACATCAAATGAGTCATACTGTTGATTTCTGAGTCACAATAATGTCAAATCAAATGAGTCATACTGATGATCCCTGAGTCACAATAATGTCATGTCTAATGAGTCATACTGATGATCCCTGAGTCACAATAATGTCATGTCTAATGAGTCATACTGATGATCCCTGAGTCACAATAATGTCATGTCTAATGAGTCATACTGATGATCCCTGAGTCACAATAATGTCATGTCTAATGAGTCATACTGATGATCCCTGAGTCACAATAATGTCATGTCTAATGAGTCATACTGATGATCCCTGAGTCACAATAATGTCATGTCTAATGAGTCATACTGATGATCCCTGAGTCACAATAATGTCATGTCTAATGAGTCATGTCCAATAATATTGTCAAAGGCTGCGCAGGCGTATTTTTGCTGCTGCTTTTCTATTCCGGTTTTTAGTTGCCTGCGCGCGCAAAATATCCAATATTATTAAACCGTAAACTAATTGCTTTCCTTCCTGATTTTCCGCCGCTTTCCCGAACGAAACTTCCTCAACATCGTCCGCCAATCTAACCCGCTTGAGTCCCTATGCAATCAAACCTAAAACGCATGAAAATTTTTGCTTCCGTGCGCGCTCTGTCAGCGCCTAGCGCGGCGCCGCTCAGTCTGGCGCTTGAATCGCAAACGGCCGCCTCGCTTCGCTTCTGCTGGCGCCCGCCGCCGCGGGCCAGCTGGAACGGCCAGCTCGCCGGCTTCGCCCTTCGCTGGCGCCCCGTCGTTCAACGCCGGCGTCGCCCCGCCGAAATTGGCGGCGGCGACGTCGGCATCGAAGCGAACGCGACCTGCTTCAACCTGACCGGCCTGCGGCCGTACACCAACTACTCGGTGGCGCTGGCCGCCGCGACCGCCGCCGGGCCCGGGGTGTTCACTGAGCCGGCCTGGTTTCAGACAGACGAGTCAGGTTTGTCCCCCACCCATCCATGACCGGCTTCCGCCCTATGACCGATTTCCACCCAATGACCAACTTCCGCCCTATGACCGACTTCGACCCTATGACCAACTTCCGCCCTATGACCAACTTTTACCCTATGACCGATTTCCACCCAATGACCAACTTCCGCCCTATGACCGACTTCGACCCTATGACCAACTTCCGCCCTATGACCAACTTTTACCCTATGACCGATTTCCACCCAATGACCAACTTCCGCCCTATGACCGACTTCCGACCTATGACTGACTTCCACTCTATAACTGACTTCCACTCTATGACCGATTCCCACTCTATGATCGACTTCCACCTTATGATCAATTTTTACCCTACGACCGACTTTCGCCCGATGACCGACTTCGCCCTATGATTAACTTTCGCCCTATGACTGACTTTCGCTCTATGACCGACTTTTACCCTATGACCGACTTCGGCCCTATGACCGACTTCCGCCCTATGACCGACTTCTGCCCTATGACCGACTTTTACCCTATGACCGACTTTTACCCTATGACCGACTTCCGCCCGACGAGGTGGCATATCGATCGCACGCCAGTACTGAAAACTTGAACCTCCTTCATCTTTAATCACTTACCGTAACCGAATGCATGCCGCAGTTTTATAGATCAGTTTAGTGACTTATCGCCTTTTCCATTTTATTCAAACCTGTGAATTTTATCGCTTCAATAACGACTAGTAGCAATGACTATCAGAAATTTTATTATTGCTTGTAAAGCGAAAGAAACGCTAGCTTAGTTTAGCGGCATTTTCATTACAAAATGCTTCAACCAAGTGTCCTTAGAAGTTCGACGTTAGTTTAATAAATATAGACTGTTGTATAACGCTTGCATACCTTACCGTATTGTTTCTGTGAAACCGCTTGTTAACTTATTTGCTCTGTGCATGTTTAAAATGAATCCTATTTATTGGTCAAGCTTTAAACTCTCGTACTTGTTCTATTTTATAAAAATATCTGCTTTTTGACTCGTTCCGACAAAAAAATCGCGTAATTTTCGTTCTCTCTACTTGTTGATTTGAAGAAAACAAGTAGTACAAATAGGACATTTTATCTACCAATCAATCGTACTAACAAGCTTGCAAACCCCGCACACCGCGCACAACAGATCCGGACGCGCCTGAGGATGTCAGAGCGACGGTGGTTAACGGCCAGGACATCGCGGTTGAATGGTCGCCGCCGAAGACGCAAAAAAGCGGCATCCAACAGTGGCGCCTGTCCTATTATAAAGCCTCCGATCCGTCTGGTAGTGAGCGACGAGTGGACGTGAAGAACGAGGACGCCAGCGACGGGGTCAGCGGCGGGCGCTATCGGCACACAATCCGCGGCCTGGAGCCGAAAACTTTGTACATGGTGCGGGTGGCCGCATCTAGCGGCGCTCACACCGGCCCGTACGCCGGCATCGCCGCTCCCGTGGCTACGCTGGGCCAGGGTTAGTTGCAAATGCTTTACAGAAGTCTATTTTTGGCGGAAGGGAACATGTAGGGAAAAATGTAGGGCGGATTAGAGAGAGATGTAGGACGGAAGTGAGAGAGATGTAGGGCGGAAGTAAGAGAGATGTAGGGCGGAAGTAAGAGAGAGATGTAGAGCGGAAGTGAGAGAGATGTAGGGCGGAAGAGAGAGAGGTAGGGCGGAAGTGAGAGAGGTAGGGCGGAAGTGAGAGAGGTAGGGCGGAAGAGAGAGAGAGGTAGGGTGGAAGAGAGAGAGGTAGGGCGGAAGAGAAAGAGATGTAGGGCGGAAGAGATAGAGATGTAGGACAGAAGTGAGAGAGATGTAGGGCGGAAAAGAGAAACAAATCAATATTAAAAAACTATGGGTTGTTGGTTTAAGCTGCAGGGTATAAAAATATAGAGTTTGAATGACTATTTGCAACAAACAATTACAAGTTAATTATAGTTAGCGCTATGAAGTCAAGAATTTTTACACACCGTCCTGATTCTGAAATTAAATTTGTACTTTGTTAGCGCTAGTAGCTTTGTAGCTTTGTTCCCTAAAAGTATCTTGCACTTTTATAGCTTCAGAAAGACATTTTTATGGCCAAATGAATCACCAGCTCGTCGGAAAATGAGAAGCTAAGATAAAATTTGATAAATTTGATAGGAACTTATCATGATAGTGAAAGAACTAAAGGCAACTAAAGTCTAAAGATAGATATTTAACGCGACGCTAGAAGGAATGAAATAAGAATCAGCAGTTTGGATTCGATAAACTGGATGACCTTGAATGGGTCTAGCAGCCATAGCAGACACTGAATTCCATGATGAAGGCTGTAATTCTCATGCGGGTGAGGATTTTTGGGCAGGAAGCGACTGTCTGTCATGCCCCGTGCCCCAGCACCCCAACTGCCTACCTGTGCGCGGAAGGCCAGGAGGTGCACGTGGTGCGAATTACCTGTTCCCTTTCCCTTCCCCTGCATCATCCCATATCCCAGCGCGAGCCGCAGGCTTCCTTTGCACCTGTCCGTGCGCTGTCTGTCAAGGCCAGATCTGATTGCATCTCTGTCTCCCACCTCCATGGCACTGGATTTGGTCAATACGAATATCGAAGCTATTTTTATGTTGAACCCTGACAACTGTAGCTAACTAACTAAAGCTAGATTTGTACGAATGCTGCGAGTATGGCTTGGAGTATAGTGTGTTTGCATTGCTGCCGCTTCCTCTCTGTGTTTGAGTGTGTACAGTGTCTCGGTTACAGCTGGGGGGAAGTGGATAAGCTGAAATTTGTTCCCCATCCCGAGAAACAAATACTCAAATCTCATGGCCCTGCTATTTTTTTGAGGGGGGGGCGCCAAAAATGTTTCGCAAAAATCGCCAAAAATCGGTATGTACAGCCGGAAAGCACCAAAGATAGGTGTCGGAGAGCGCCAAAGATAGGTGTCGGAAAGCGCCAAAGATAGGTGTCGGAAAGCGCCAAAGATAGGTGTCGGAGAGCGCCAAAGATAGGTGTCGGAGAGCGCCAAAGATAGGTGTCGGAGAACGCCAAAGATAGGTGTCGGAAAGCGCCAAAGATAGGTGTCGGAGAACGCCAAAGATAGGTGTCGGAGAGCGCCAAAGATAGGTGTCGGAGAACGCCAAAGATAGGTGTCGGAGAACGCCAAAGATAGGTGTCGGAAAGCGCCAAAGATAGGTGTCTGAGAGCGCCAAAGATAGGTGTCTGAGAGCGCCAAAGATAGGTGTCGGAAAGCGCCAAAGATAGGTGTCGGAGAGCGCCAAAGATAGGTGTCGGAAAGCGCCAAAGATAGGTGTCGGAAAGCGCCAAAGATAGGTGTTGGAAAGCGCCAAAGATAGGTGTCGAAGAGCGCCAAAGATAGGTGTCGAAGAGCGCCAAAGATAGGTGTCGGAGAGCGCCAAAGATAGGTGTCGGAAAGCGCCAAAGATAGGTGTCGGAAAGCGCCAAAGATAGGTGTTGGAAAGCGCCAAAGATAGGTGTCGAAGAGCGCCAAAGATAGGTGTCGGAGAGCGCCAAAGATAGGTGTCGGAGAGCGCCAAAGATAGGTGTCGGAGAGCGCCAAAGATAGGTGTCGGAGAGCGCCAAAGATAGGTGCCGGAGAGCGCCAAAAATAGGTGTCGGAGAGCGCCAAAGATAGGTGTCGAAGAGCCCCAAAGATGAGTATCAGAAAAGCGGGGGAAGATTTATATTTTGTTGATTTACTTGCGCAAATTTTTTTTGAACTCGAAAAATAGTCGAATGGACCAGGGGCTGCACGCTAGCCCGAAGCCATCATTATTGATATGGTTTATCACTGGCGGGCAGAAGGACTGCATTCCTGGCTGCCCCTTAACCATCATCTAGTTAGTTAAGCCCGCAGACTGACTGTTATCGAAGCCTCTTTTTGTGTACGGGCCGAATATCTATCTCTCTATATATAATTGGCATTTTCGAAAAAGGTTGCCTGCCTGCTCGCAAACGAATTGCATGAATCACGGGACACTCCAGAGAGGAGGAAGGAAGGCCGCCGGAGGTAGATTAAGGCCAATGTTTTATTATTGAAGAGCTGGAAGGGTTTGCTTCCGTCACGATTCCGAGGCCTTGAATTCGATGTTTTTACAGGCATTCAGATTACTAAGAGGTAATCAGTTAGAAACTGATACAGTGGCTCTTGGCATCAGATTAGCTTCATCTGGGTTCTTTTAATTCCTAATTAGTGTTCTCCTTCTAGTCAGAGCTCACCTAATGTCTATCTTATTGCTCTGGCATGGCATTTGCCCATTTTAGGGATGTTCTTTTAACCTCTGTAATTGCTTTTGTCAATGCCAATCAGACTCAACAAGCTGGCACTTCAGCATTGGTTGGTTGTTTTCGTTCATTGGTTTTAGCTGATTAGAGCTGATAAGGGGACAGAGCTAGCTGGAATTAATTAATTATATATCCAACGATGCAAATATGGGCAATGCAGCTCACAGCTATTTTGCACTTGACTGGCTTCTCTTCTTCTATCATTATCTGTCTCTGATACCTCTAAATCTCGTGGCCTAATTCCAGCTAGCTACTTTGTGTGCTGTTTTTTAAATCAGCATTTTTTCATAAAAAATTTTTTTTTCGACAGTTCCGCAACAATTTTTTATCGTTTTGTTTTTCAGCTTGTGACTAATGCTAAATTGGTATGGCCATTGGTATGGTATTGGTTTGACCTTGCGCTACTCTCATTCCTCGGTGATTCACATTTTTTAACCGCAGAATTGCTGCGCTGGAGGTCTTCTTTTTGGGGGTAGACCGGGTTCAGGATGGCGGTCCAACTCGCGTGTTGCCCTCGTTGAACTCGGGATAATTTTCCTAATGTATTTGGAACCTGCAGTTCCATGTTTTGATCCCTAGGTTAAAAGGAGCTAAAAAACACTAATTCCTGTCTATAATATCCTAATGCTTTGCGAGCTTCATGGAGTTCTAAGCCATAGAATCTGGAGTGGAAACTTTTCATGCAGTATATGCTTGAATAAAGTTGAATGAAGTAACCATAGTTACCAGGATTTCTAGGCCATAGAATCTGGAGTGGAAACTTTTCATGCAGTATATGCTTGAATAAAGTTGAATGAAGTAACCATAGTTACCAGGATTTCTAGGCCATAGAATCTGGAGTGGGGAAATTCTCCTAATCATTCTGTCTGTCTGTCTGCTGTACTCCGCTTTCATGCGACAAGTTCTTCTTTGTGTGTGAGGTTACGCTGCTGCTGCTTCTGCTGCTGCTTCTGCTGCTGCTTCTGCTGCTGCTTCTGCTGCTGCTTCTGCTGCTTCTGCTTCCGCTAATCTCATTGTTACCCTTCCCCGGTATCTATCGGGAGAAAAACTTTTTTCACGCCTTTCTAAAGTATGCAGAGTGAGAAAGGCTAGCAACGACTCCCTTAGGGGGAGGCGTAGATTCTCAATTTTCTGTCCCAGTCGTCTCAGTTTTCCACGCCAGTTAGTTCGCTTGCAAATCGATTCACTGCGTGGTGGCGAAATGTGACAAACAAAAATATAATGCGCCGTGTGACTGACTGACAGGCAGACAGACAGCTCGGTCTTGGTTTCTTCTGGTGCCGCTGTCTGCCGGGAAAATAAGTTCATCATTGACCGAACGAATGCATTATTCAGGGCTAACTTTTTTCAGCAGGGCCATTTTTTGCATACCGAATTTCGATACATATCGGCGTGAAATTATAATAATTAAATAAAAACTTACGATACATATCGGTGCAAAATTACAGTAAGTGAATAAAAACTTTCAGTACATACCGGCGCGACATAAGAATTAGTTAATAAAAACTTCGATACATATCGGCGCGACATTAAAATCATTTAATAAAAACTTCGATACATATCGGCGCGACGTTTAAAATCTGTGAATAAAAACTTTCGATAAATATCGGCGCGACATTAGAACTAGTTAATAAAAACTTTCGAAAACAATGCATTCGTAAAAGATATTCGGATCTCGATTCTGCAGAAGCCACTTCATCTACTTCATCATTTGCCCTAAATGAGTAGGTTAGGCTCGCTAGGCTGGTTACTTTGAAGCAATTCTCTATTTTCTTTCCCTTAATCAGCTCATTCGCCCACCGCGCCTGAGTCCGTCTCATTAAAATTAGCCATGCGGCAAATTCTCCCCTTCCGCAAACCCCATTTTGACTCAAATTTCCCGTCCCACTTCCTGACCGCCGCCATATCCCAGCGGAAAAATTCGCCTCCCATTTGCCTCTTATTCGGACACACAGGCTGTCAGTCTTCTGGGGATTATTGTGGGGGACGCTCCTTTTACCAATTGGACTTTGGAGTGCTGGATGCGTTGCTTACATTATGCACTGATGCAGTTTTCCATTTTCTTTTATTTCTATATTTTACGACCAACAAAACCGTCAGAACTTGTCGCAGTTCAGAAATCATTTCCATGTGTTCAAATGGCTTTGTTTCAATTCAAACGGCTTATATATATTTCTGCGAACATGTATTCAAGTCAACGCGAAACTTCCCACCAAGATTCTCCTAGAATTCAGCATCCCTAATAAAAGTCTATCAAACAGCAGTTTTTTTATTAAAGCACCATTTCGAGAAACAAGAGGCTGTCATTACAGCACCATTTCGAGAAACAAGAGGCTGTCATTACAGCACCATTTCGAGAAACAAGAGGCTGTCATTACAGCACCATTTCGAGAAGCAAGAGGCTGTCATTACAGCACCATTTCGAGAAGCAAGAGGCTGTCATTACAGCACATTTCGAGAAGCAAGAGGCTGTCATTACAGCACCATTTCGAGAAGCAAGAGGCTGTCATTACAGCACCATTTCGAGAAACAAGAGGCTGTCATTACAGCACAATACGAGTCGCAATAAATGATCAATAAATCAAAATTTCGATAATATTGTAAAAAACATTCGCAGTGAAAAATAAAAACCTGTACTACGAGTAAAAGCTAAAGGGTTTAATGTAATAAGTTGAAATGAAGTTTTACAGAGAACAGGATTATTACGTTAGACCGTTGCAGACAGAAAATGGGACGCAAAAGTTACGAAACATTCGACAAAATGTTTCCCTTCGAAATTTTTGAAATTTTTGCTGTCGAATGTGAAGTTAAATTCCAGTTTTTTTTAATCCAACCTAACCCTCCTCCAGCTTCCCTTCAGAGGTAATTCCCCCAGGAATTTCTCTACAACATAATCTAGTTTGTTAATTAGGGACAGAGAAATGGCGGCGAAAGCTGTTGTTCGCGCGGTAAATAAATCAATAATAGGAATTTTCGCGCCGGAATAATCCACGTCTACAAGCTAGTAATTAGGGAAGCCTTGCCGACTGCCAACACTTTTTTTATCTACTGGGCCAGCTAAGCTTGACTGACTGACCTGCCAAAACCAACTAAAAAAAAGTTGCCTACCGTGTACGACACCTCATTAATAATTAATAATGCTTCTGCACTGCCGAGGCGGGCATGTGGCCTTGTGTGCTTGCGTATCTCGTGGGAGCGCGTATTTCATGCGGAACTGGCTAGAGGTGCGGCAGATAAGTATGCAGAATTAACGCTACTGGATCTCGCCGTGTGAGCATGGTGACTCTCTATAAGTCCACTTTATCGCTTTATCGCATGGGGGGTAGCCATCGGGATCTGAGCTGCTGCACTGTTGGATTTGGTTATGCGCAGATCGGACTGAGGAAGGGAACAAGATTGAAAGCTGAACTGCTTCTCCCTAAAAAAAATACTGCTCTTCATATTGCGAAACGGATGTATTAAAAAGCTAGTCTGCGTCCTGCAGTGCGCCGCCCCACCCCCCCCCCCCTTAGGCCGCAGTCATAATGCATCTGGCTTCATTCAGCGCCTCCTTCTCTGGCCTGCAACTGACGACGAAATGCGCGTTGGGGGAAGCCCGGGTGTGTGTTCGATCAGGGCTGGGGGGGGGGGGGCCAAGGATGCGGGGGCCGGATCTGCTTAACAGTGCGGGCAATGCAGACTCCTTGCTGCCCATCCTATCTCCGCCACCCCCCCCCCCAATTTCGCCAATCTTCGTAGCCCTTCCGCTACATTTTCTCTTCCCTAACGATGCCGCGTGCCCGCCTGCAATTGCCTGTCTGCATTTGTACTGCCTTGGCCAACCGCAGCATCGATGTGTGTGTGGGGAAGGGAATGGGTTAATTCTTCCCTTCCTCTTCGCCGGCTGTCTCACCTATAAGACGCGGATTCTCGGGAGCACAGTTCAGAAGCTCGTTCGGTAGAACAGACAATAATTTTGTGCGCAGTTATTGAAACGGCTAGAAAGCATGCAGAGATTGCTGCCGCTGGCCTGTCTGTTGCTGCTCCTGTTGTGCCCGCCTCGCCTCGGTGCTTGGCAGCCGCAGCCGCCTCCCTCAATGCTCTATGGCCCGTCATTTGCTAACGATTGCTCCGAATTTGCCAATTGTTATTCAGTGCCATCGGCGCCCAGAGATTTTCGAGCAATTGTGTTCAGCTCGGAGCTCGGGCACTCGACCGTGCCGGTGGTGGACCTGTCCTGGAAACCGCCAGACACCCTCAATAGTCCGAGGATTGAGGAATACCAGCTGACCTATTTTGTGTCCGAGCCGCCCGAGCTTGCGCCGCTAATCAAGGAGAAAGTCCTGCCGATAGGTCGGGATCACACCGGCTGGCGGCTGCAGAGCGACCTCAGGGCTGGCGTCACCTACAACTTCAGCCTGGCCGCCAAGAACAACGAAGGCTACGGGCCGAAGGCGAGCGTTCTGGTCAAGACTGAGGATGCCGGTGAGTGTCCGAGCCGTCTGCTGTTGGTCCTGGATTCGTACTCCATTTCCTTCGCTATGGATGCTCGTTTCTTATAAATAAACAAGCTCCCACAATCCCGAAGCTGACACAATCCCCAAGCTCCCATAGTCCCCAAGCTGCCACAGTCCCCAAGCTCCCACAATTCCCAAGCTGACACAATCCCCAAGCTCCCATAGTCCCCAAGCTCCCACAATCCCAAAGCTCCTACAATCCCCAAGCTCCCACAATCGCCAAGCTCCCACAATTCCCAAGCTCCCACAGTCCCCAAGCTCCCACAATCCCCAAGCTCCCACAGTCCCCAAGCTCCCACAATCCCCAAGCTCCCACAATCCCCAAGCTCCCACAATCCCCAAGCTCTCACAATCCCCAAGCTCCCACAATCCCCAAGCTCCCACAATGAACAAGCTCCCACAATCCCCAACCTCCCACAATCCCCAAGCTCCCACAATCCCCAAGCTCCCGCAATCCACAAGCTCCCACAATCTCCAAGCTCCCACAATCTCCAAGCTCCCACAATCCCCAAGCTCCCACAGTCCCCAAGCTCCCACAATCCCCAAGCTCCCACAGTCCCCAAGCTCCCACAATCCCCAAGCTCCCACAGTCCCCAAGCTCCCACAATCCCCAAGCTCTCACAATCCCCAAGCTCCCACAATCCCCAAGCTCCCACAGTCCCCAAGCTCCCACAGTACCCAAGCTCCCACAATCCCCAAGCTCCCACAATTAACAAGCTCTCACAATCCCCAAGCTCCCACAATCCTTAAGCTCCCACAATTAACAAGCTCCCACAATCCCCAAGCTCCCACAATCCCCAAGCTCCCACAATCCCCAAGCTCCCACAATTAACAAGCTCCCACAATTCCCAAGCTCCCACAATTAACAAGCTCCCACAATCCCCAAGCTCCCACAGTCCCCAAGCTCCCACAGTCCCCAAGCTCCCACAGTCCCCAAGCTCCCACAATTAACAAGCTCCCACAATTCCCAAGCTCCCACAATTAACAAGCTCCCACAATCCCCAAGCTCCCACAATCCACAAGCTCCCACAATCTCCAAGCTCCCACAATTCCCAAGCTTTCACTATCCCCAAGCTTCCACAATCCCCAAGCTCCCACAATTAACAAGCTCCCACAATTCCCAAGCTCTCACTATCCCCAAGCTCCCTCAATCCCTAAGCTTCCACAGTCCTCAAGCTATAAAATTTCAAAAATATCGGCCGATCTTGACTTGGCTAGGCCTAAAGTGCCCCTAAGAATTTAATAATGCAACGGGCTGAGAGCTTTATTAGCAAGCATCTATTTACCAGAGTATTCCTCCTCAAGCTTCTAGGCATATTCTATTTTCTTCTTCATATACGGAACCAAAGCCTTTGCCTGTAGTCTCCTCTAGAAGGAAGTGGAGCAGGAGGCAGGCTTGCTGCCGGCGTTTTCACAGAGCGATTGATGTCGATTTTAGTTAAGAGCCGAGCAACAAGAGAAAGGGAAAGCATGAGAGCGGTGTAGAGCCATTGCTTAGAATCCCGCTGGCAAAAACGCTGGGCAAACAGGGCAGTAAGTAAGTGCAGAAGGGAGTCAGCTTATGAAGGATGAAAATCCCTGATGATGCTGATGATGGCGCGTGAGTCATCGGACATCTGCTGCGCTCGGCTCCCCAGCAGGCGGATGCTGCTTCGTATAAGAAATTAATTGAAATCACCGAAACCGAGGGGGAAAGGGGTACGGGAGGGAAGAGGCCCGAGAGCGATCCGTCTCCAAGATATTGGATTTTCCTGACAGGGCTGAATTGCTTGCAAAGCAATCTGTTGATAGACTGCCCGTGGCGGGGGCCTGGAGATAAATGCATAGGGATTTTTTATGCATCCCCAAGTTCTTAAATTCACGTCTATAAAGCCAGCCGACTATCAATTGTACCCTATGGCAACTATTTCAGTTCCGCTCGGCTTTCCCGAAGACTTCCGGGTCACTCCAGTCTCGGATTCGTCTGTCAGCATCACACTCAAGCCGCCCAGTCCGCTATTCAGGAATGGCGCTATTCACACCTTTGAAATCCGTTACTACGAATGGAAATCCGAGCACGAGACTCAACGATCGATAAACAAAACCTCGTCAACGGACAGCATCCTTGTGCACGATTTGAATCCGCTCGGCATCTACCTATTCCGCTGCAGGGCCTACAATTCAGCCGGAGCTGGCCCGTGGAGCAATCCAATAAGAGTTGGTGCCGCTTGCGATTCTTACAATGCTTTTGTCACTTATCGGCATAAAAACTACAAAATCCCTAGCAGAAGAGGAATGGGGGGGGGCCAATATGGCTAGTTCCTATACTAAATTGACTTGTGCGAAATACCGTACTGGCCCACCCGCAAACTCGCATCTCCAGGTGTACATGCGCCAGGGCCGCGGTCCCGAGCCGCCTACAGTCGATCACATCGAGCGCGCATCGCCAACCGCAATCCGCATTAACTGGCGCCTACCAACCGAGGCCATCCGCGAGGTCCGCGTTCTCACAGCTCCGTCGACGCGTCGCGAGGATCGCCACTTCACCGAGCGCACTGTCTCGCCACCAACCGAGGCTGGGGCCGTCATCACGGACCTGCTGCCAGACACGGCCTATATTGTCCGCCTACAGTCGGTCGGTCCCGACGGCGTTCCAGGTCGCGTCACCAGCGACTACGTTGTCGATTTGTACAATGGCGACGCGTCGCCGCGTCACGGCCCGAGCAGCATGGCGCCGCGTCAGCTGCGCTGCATGGACCACCGCGCCGAGTCGCTCTACATCACCTGGTCCAAGCCGGAGAAGCCCGCCAACCTGGACTCGTTCGAGTACAGCGCGTCCGGCTACGCGAATTATCGAGACGAGACCGGCTCGCTGTTGACTAGAAAGCAGCCGAACTCCAGGCGTCCGGTGGCCCTGCCTGACTTCAGCAGCAACACCTTCGATTTGACTATCGACAAGCTGGAGCCAGACACTACCTACAACATCACGCTGTACGCGCGCTACACCTTCCCCGGCCGGGAGCCGCTGTACGTTCCTACTAGCGTCATCTGCGTCACTCTGCCCAGGCCGCCGTTGAAAGTTGAGCCGCCAGTTGCCGTCTCTAAGGACGCCAGCAAGCGCGTGGTGACGCTCAGGCTGAATCGGGCTACGGATAGGCGCGGCAAAGTCGACCGTTATTACGTAATAGTATCTCCGGAATCCAAGCTGATCGGCACCAACCTGCTGCACCACGCCCTCCTATTCGCCAGCGCCAATCCCCTGGTGAAGAGCTCGCAGGAGCCCTACATTGCCGCCTGTTTCACCGCCGATAAATTCGCCGAATTGGCCGCCTCCCGCGGTGGCAGCGGCAGCGGCAGCGCCGCCTACATCGAGTACAGCCTAGGCTACGGCGACGCCACGGAGAACTGCCCGGGACCCGAAGGCGTCGGGCACGTGGCCCTGAACAAAGCCCTGATTGAAGGCCAGGCCTACAAAGCCGTACTGCGCGCCTGTCTGAGCAGCGAGAAAGGCGGCGAAAGGCCCGAGGGCTGCACCAACAGCGAGTGGTCCGGCGCTTTCGGCACGCACGTTCCATTGGCTACGCCTAGTCGGGCTACGGACGACGGCAACAATTATCACACCCTGATTGTGGTGCTGGTCATCTCCGCGCTGGGCCTCACAGCTGTTGTCTGCATCGCCGTTGGCTGCATTGCGCTCGGCTGCTTCGTCTGCCTGCCGTGAGTTTTCTGTTGCTGCCATGAGGATTTTGTCTGTGATTGATTGATTGGCAAGAGACAATAGATGATAGACGTTTGACGATAGGCAATATAGGATAGATGATAGATAATAAATGATAGATAATAGACGATATATGATCGACGATATATGATAGATTATAGACGATACACGATAGACGATAGACGGTAGATGATAGATGATACACGTTAGACCATAGATGATAAACAAATGAAATTTGACGATAGACAATAGACGATAGACGATACACGATAGATTATAGACGATACACGATAGACGAAAGACGATAAACGATAGACGATAGACGATAGATGATAGACAATAGACAATAGACGATATTCTAGAGGCAATTGACGGCAGACGATCGACGCAAATTAGTCTTTAGTAGAGACAAAGAATCTTTTTTTATTATTTCTAAACATGGAACTCGCTGAATTCCTAAAATAGATTCCAATCTGTAATTTTACGACTATTTTCCTTAACGCACCTGCTCCCACGATTTTTACCTGTCGAATAAATCGACAAAAAAAAGCATTCGATAATTGGGACGCAGTTCAAAAAAACACTTTCGAATAGTTGCACAGTTCCGGCCCCCTTCACTGGCGTGCCAGCCTCTTGCACCGTGTTTATTTCTCTGTTTTAGCCTATTTCCGACGCTCAGATTCCCGCTAATCCTTGCCTGCCGCCCTGCAGCTGCTGCCCCCCCCGCATCGTTCTATTTTATCCCGATTTGCATCGAGAAAAAAACACACAGCTAGACGGTTTCTGGGAGGGCGGAACGGGGCGGCGGTGGAGGCAGCGGCACTTTCTGCTCCTCCTTCAGCCTTCATTCCTTGATGGATAGGAATGGGATTAATGAATGGGGTTGGGCGGCGAAGACTGAATACTGTTTGTCTAAACAGTTTCCGCCTGCCCCGGCTGAATGGGAGGTCAGCAGCCTGACTGAATCTAAACTATCGGTATGATCCCCGCCCCCGATTAATCCCATTACGACGCAATCTTCTTTTTGTGAGTGTGTGCGCCCACCAATCTTGCTTTCTTTCCTAGATTGGTCACTTGAGTGTTGGAGAAAGACTTTGAAAAAAACTCTGTTTTGCAGGAAAGGCGGCGAGCGCGGCCGGAACTTCCGGAACGGGAATTCTTCCTACTCGCGCCAGCCGCTGCAGGTGATGGTCGAGCCGGCCCTCAAGCAGCCACTGATTGCCGCCCAGCACAACAATTCTACGAGTTTCTGCGCCGGGACTCTACAGAGCAGCGGAGGCGGCGGTGGTGGCAGCGGCGGAAGCCACGGCCCATCGTCCCTGCTTCACCAGCAACAGCAGCAGCAGCAACAGCAGCAGCTATTGCACCAGCAGCAGCAACAACAATTGCTTCTGCAACAACAGCAGCAACAGCAGCAGCAACAGCAGCAGTTGCAGGCGATGGGTATGGGCCAGCAGTTTATGACCATGCCGCCAGGTCATTCTGGCACTCTGCCAACCTCGTCCATTGGATCCGGGAACAGCTCCGCTTACCACGCCGGACCAACAGATCCGGTGGAACTGCGGCGGGTGAACTTCCCCACGCCTGGTGAGTCTTGATATCTTTGGCGCTGTGAGGTCTCTGGGTAGCGCGTGTGTTGTTACTCTGCAATGAGTGTGTGTTGTTACTCTGCAATGAGTGTGTGTTGTTACTCTGCAATGTGTGTTGTTACTCTGCAATGTGTGTTGTTACTCTGCAGTGACTGTGTCTTGTTACTCTGCAATGAGTGTGTGTTGTTACTCTGCTATGTGTGTTGTTACTCTGCAATGAGTGTGTGTTGTTACTCTGCAATGTGTGTTGTTACTCTGCAATGAGTGTGTGTTGTTACTCTACAATAAGTGTGTCTGTTGTTACTCTGCAGTGAGTGTGTGTTGTTACTCTGCAATGAGTGTGTGTTGTTACTCTGCAATGTGTGTTGTTACTCTGCAATGAGTGTGTGTTGTTACTCTGCAATGTGTGTTGTTACTCTGCAATGAGTGTGTGTTGTTACTCTGCAATGAGTGTGTGTTGTTACTCTACAATAAGTGTGTCTTGTTACTCTGCAATGAGTGTGTGTTGTTACTCTGCAATGTGTGTTGTTACTCTGCAATGAGTGTGTGTTGCTACTCTGCAATGAGTGTGTGTTGTTACTCTGCAATGTGTGTTGTTACTCTGCAATGAGTGTGTGTTGTTACTCTGCAATGTGTGTTGTTACTCTGCAATGAGTGTGTGTTGTTACTCTACAATAAGTGTGTCTGTTGTTACTCTGCAGTGAGTGTGTGTTGTTACTCTGCAATGAGTGTGTGTTGTTACTCTGCAATGTGTGTTGTTACTCTGCAATGAGTGTGTGTTGTTACTCTACAATAAGTTTGTCTGTTGTTACTCTGCAGTGAGTGTGTGTTGTTACTCTGCAATGAGTGTGTGTTGTTACTCTGCAATGTGTGTTGTTACTCTGCAATGTATGTTGTTACTCTGCAGTGAGTGTGTCTTGTTACTCTGCAATGAGTGTGTGTTGTTACTCTGCAATGTGTGTTGTTACTCTGCAATGAGTGTGTGTTGTTACTCTGCAATGTGTGTTGTTACTCTGCAATGAGTGTGTCTTGTTACTCTGCAATGAGTGTGTGTTGTTACTCTGCAGTGAGTGTGTGTTGTTACTCTGCAATGAGTGTGTGTTGTTACTCTACAATAAGTGTGTCTTGTTACTCTGCAATGAGTGTGTGTTGTTACTCTGCAATGTGTGTTGTTACTCTGCAATGTGTGTTGTTACTCTGCAATGAGTGTGTGTTGTTACTCTGCAATGTGTGTTGTTACTCTGCAATGAGTGTGTGTTGTTACTCTGCAATGTGTGTTGTTACTCTGCAATGAGTGTGTGTTGTTACTCTGCAATGTGTGTTGTTACTCTGCAATGAGTGTGTGTTGTTACTCTACAATAAGTGTGTCTGTTGTTACTCTGCAGTGAGTGTGTGTTGTTACTCTGCAATGAGTGTGTGTTGTTACTCTGCAATGTGTGTTGTTACTCTCCAATGAGTGTGTGTTGTTTCTCTACAATAAGTGTGTGTTGTTACTCTGCAATGTGTGTTGTTACTCTCCAATGAGTGTGTGTTGTTACTCTACAATAAGTGTGTCTGTTGTTACTCTGCAGTGAGTGTGTGTTGTTACTCTGCAATGTGTGTTGTTACTCTGCAATGAGTGTGTGTTGTTACTCTGCAATGTGTGTTGTTACTCTGCAATGAGTGTGTGTTGTTACTCTACAATAAGTGTGTCTTGTTACTCTGCAATGAGTGTGTGTTGTTACTCTGCAATGAGTGTGTGTTGTTACTCTGCAATGAGTGTGTGTTGCTACTCTGCAATGAGTGTGTGTTGTTACTCTGCAATGTGTGTTGTTACTCTGCAATGAGTGTGTGTTGTTACTCTACAATAAGTGTGTCTTGTTACTCTGCAATGAGTGTGTGTTGTTACTCGGCAATGTGTGTTGTTACTCTGCAATGAGTGTGTGTTGTTACTCTACAATAAGTGTGTCTTGTTACTCTGCAATGAGTGTGTGTTGTTACTCTGCAATGTGTGTTGTTACTCTCCAATGAGTGTGTGTTGTTACTCTACAATAAGTGTGTCTGTTGTTACTCTGCAGTGAGTGTGTGTTGTTACTCTGCAATGTGTGTTGTTACTCTCCAATGAGTGTGTGTTGTTACTCTACAATAAGTGTGTCTGTTGTTACTCTGCAGTGAGTGTGTGTTGTTACTCTGCAATGTGTGTTGTTACTCTGCAATGAGTGTGTGTTGTTACTCTGCAATGTGTGTTGTTACTCTGCAATGTATGTTGTTACTCTGCAGTGAGTGTGTCTTGTTACTCTGCAATGAGTGTGTGTTGTTACTCTGCAATGTGTGTTGTTACTCTGCAATGAGTGTGTGTTGTTACTCTGCAATGTGTGTTGTTACTCTGCAATGAGTGTGTCTTGTTACTCTGCAATGAGTGTGTGTTGTTACTCTGCAGTGAGTGTGTGTTGTTACTCTGCAATGAGTGTGTGTTGTTACTCTACAATAAGTGTGTCTTGTTACTCTGCAATGAGTGTGTGTTGTTACTCTGCAATGTGTGTTGTTACTCTGCAATGTGTGTTGTTACTCTGCAATGAGTGTGTGTTGTTACTCTGCAATGTGTGTTGTTACTCTGCAATGAGTGTGTGTTGTTACTCTGCAATGTGTGTTGTTACTCTGCAATGAGTGTGTGTTGTTACTCTGCAATGTGTGTTGTTACTCTGCAATGAGTGTGTGTTGTTACTCTACAATAAGTGTGTCTGTTGTTACTCTGCAGTGAGTGTGTGTTGTTACTCTGCAATGAGTGTGTGTTGTTACTCTGCAATGTGTTTTGTTACTCTGCAATGAGTGTGTGTTGTTACTCTGCAATGTGTGTTGTTACTCTGCAATAAGTGTGTGTTGTTACTCTACAATAAGTGTGTCTTGTTACTCTGCAATGAGTGTGTGTTGCTACTCTGCAATGAGTGTGTGTTGTTACTCTGCAATGTGTGTTGTTACTCTGCAATGAGTGTGTGTTGTTACTCTGCAATGTGTGTTGTTACTCTGCAATGAGTGTGTGTTGTTACTCTGCAATGTGTGTTGTTACTCTGCAATGAGTGTGTGTTGTTACTCTGCAATGTGTGTTGTTACTCTGCAATGAGTGTGTGTTGTTACTCTGCAATGTGTGTTGTTACTCTCCAATGAGTGTGTGTTGTTACTCTACAATAAGTGTGTCTGTTGTTACTCTGCAGTGAGTGTGTGTTGTTACTCTGCAATGTGTGTTGTTACTCTGCAATGAGTGTGTGTTGTTACTCTGCAATGTGTGTTGTTACTCTGCAATGTGTGTTGTTACTCTGCAGTGAGTGTGTCTTGCTACTCTGCAATGAGTGTGTGTTGTTACTCTGCAATGTGTGTTGTTACTCTGCAATGAGTGTGTGTTGTTACTCTGCAATGTGTGTTGTTACTCTGCAATGAGTGTGTCTTGTTACTCTGCAATGAGTGTGTGTTGTTACTCTGCAGTGAGTGTGTGTTGTTACTCTGCAATGAGTGTGTGTTTTTACTCTACAATAAGTGTGTCTTGTTACTCTGCAATGAGTGTGTGTTGTTACTCTGCAGTGAGTGTGTGTTGTTACTCTGCAATGAGTGTGTGTTGTTACTCTGCAATGTTTGTTGTTACTCTGCAGTGAGTGTGTGTTGTTACTCTGCAATGAGTGTGTTTTGTTACTCTGCAATGAGTGTGTTTTGTTACTCTGCAATGTGTGTTGTTACTCTGCAATGAGTGTGTCTTGTTACTCTGCAATGAGTGTGTGTTGTTACTCTGCAGTGAGTGTGTGTTGTTATTCTGCAATGAGTGTGTGTTGCTACTCTGCAATGAGTGTGTGTTGTTACTCTGCAATATGTGTTTGTTGTTACTCTGCAATGAGTGTGTGTCGTTACTCTACAATGTGTGTTGTTACTCTGCAATGAGTGTGTGTTGCTACTCTGCAATGAGTGTGTGTTGTTACTCTGCAATGTGTGTTGTTACTCTGCAATGAGTGTGTGTCGTTACTCTGCAATGAGTGTGTGTTGTTACTCTACAATAAGTGTGTCTTGTTACTCTGCAGTGAGTGTGTGTTGTTACTCTGCAATGTGTGTTGTTACTCTGCAATGAGTGTGTGTTGTTACTCTGCAATGAGTGTGTGTCGTTACTCTGCAATGAGTGTGTGTCGTTACTCTGCAATGAGTGTGTGTTGTTACTCTGCAATGAGTGTGTGTTGTTACTCTGCAATGAGTGTGTGTTGTTACTCTGCAATGTTTTTGTTACTCTGCAGTGAGTGTGTGTTGTTACTCTGCAATGAGTGTGTTTTGTTAATCTGCAATGAGTGTGTGTTGTTACTCTGCAATGTGTGTTGTTACTCTGCAATGAGTGTGTGTTGTTACTCTGCAATGTGTGTGTGTTGTTACTCTGCAATGAGTGTGTGTCGTTACTCTGCAATGAGTGTGTGTTGTTACTCTGCAATGAGTGTGTGTCGTTACTCTGCAATGAGTGTGTGTCGTTACTCTGCAATGAGTGTGTGTTGTTACTCTGCAATGAGTGTGTGTTGTTACTCTGCAATATGTGTTTGTTGTTACTCTGCAATGAGTGTGTGTTGTTACTCTGCAATGTGTGTTGTTACTCTCCAATGAGTGTGTGTTGTTACTCTACAATAAGTGTGTCTGTTGTTACTCTGCAGTGAGTGTGTGTTGTTACTCTGCAATGTGTGTTGTTACTCTGCAATGAGTGTGTGTTGTTACTCTGCAATGTGTGTGTGTTGTTACTCTGCAATGAGTGTGTGTTGTTACTCTGCAATGAGTGTGTGTTGTTACTCTGCAATTTGTGTGTGTTGTTACTCTGCAATGAGTGTGTGTTGTTACTCTGCAATATGTGTTTGTTGTTACTCTGCAGTGAGTGTGTGTTGTTACTCTGCAATGTGTGTTGTTACTCTCCAATGAGTGTGTGTTGTTACTCTACAATAAGTGTGTCTGTTGTTACTCTGCAGTGAGTGTGTGTTGTTACTCTGCAATGTGTGTTGTTACTCTGCAATGAGTGTGTGTTGTTACTCTGCAATGTGTGTTGTTACTCTGCAATGTATGTTGTTACTCTGCAGTGAGTGTGTCTTGTTACTCTGCAATGAGTGTGTGTTGTTACTCTGCAATGTGTGTTGTTACTCTGCAATGAGTGTGTGTTGTTACTCTGCAATGTGTGTTGTTACTCTGCAATGAGTGTGTCTTGTTACTCTGCAATGAGTGTGTGTTGTTACTCTGCAGTGAGTGTGTGTTGTTACTCTGCAATGAGTGTGTGTTGTTACTCTACAATAAGTGTGTCTTGTTACTCTGCAATGAGTGTGTGTTGTTACTCTGCAATGTGTGTTGTTACTCTGCAATGTGTGTTGTTACTCTGCAATGAGTGTGTGTTGTTACTCTGCAATGTGTGTTGTTACTCTGCAATGAGTGTGTGTTGTTACTCTGCAATGTGTGTTGTTACTCTGCAATGAGTGTGTGTTGTTACTCTGCAATGTGTGTTGTTACTCTGCAATGAGTGTGTGTTGTTACTCTACAATAAGTGTGTCTGTTGTTACTCTGCAGTGAGTGTGTGTTGTTACTCTGCAATGAGTGTGTGTTGTTACTCTGCAATGTGTGTTGTTACTCTCCAATGAGTGTGTGTTGTTACTCTACAATAAGTGTGTGTTGTTACTCTGCAATGTGTGTTGTTACTCTCCAATGAGTGTGTGTTGTTACTCTACAATAAGTGTGTCTGTTGTTACTCTGCAGTGAGTGTGTGTTGTTACTCTGCAATGTGTGTTGTTACTCTGCAATGAGTGTGTGTTGTTACTCTGCAATGTGTGTTGTTACTCTGCAATGTGTGTTGTTACTCTGCAGTGAGTGTGTCTTGTTACTCTGCAATGAGTGTGTGTTGTTACTCTGCAATGTGTGTTGTTACTCTGCAATGAGTGTGTGTTGTTACTCTGCAATGTGTGTTGTTACTCTGCAATGAGTGTGTGTTGTTACTCTACAATAAGTGTGTCTTGTTACTCTGCAATGAGTGTGTGTTGTTACTCTGCAATGAGTGTGTGTTGTTACTCTGCAATGAGTGTGTGTTGCTACTCTGCAATGAGTGTGTGTTGTTACTCTGCAATGTGTGTTGTTACTCTGCAATGAGTGTGTGTTGTTACTCTACAATAAGTGTGTCTTGTTACTCTGCAATGAGTGTGTGTTGTTACTCGGCAATGTGTGTTGTTACTCTGCAATGTGTGTTGTTACTCTGCAGTGAGTGTGTCTTGTTACTCTGCAATGAGTGTGTGTTGTTACTCTGCAATGTGTGTTGTTACTCTGCAATGAGTGTGTGTTGTTACTCTACAATAAGTGTGTCTGTTGTTACTCTGCAGTGAGTGTGTGTTGTTACTCTGCAATGTGTGTTGTTACTCTCCAATGAGTGTGTGTTGTTACTCTACAATAAGTGTGTCTGTTGTTACTCTGCAGTGAGTGTGTGTTGTTACTCTGCAATGTGTGTTGTTACTCTGCAATGAGTGTGTGTTGTTACTCTGCAATGTGTGTTGTTACTCTGCAATGTATGTTGTTACTCTGCAGTGAGTGTGTCTTGTTACTCTGCAATGAGTGTGTGTTGTTACTCTGCAATGTGTGTTGTTACTCTGCAATGAGTGTGTGTTGTTACTCTGCAATGTGTGTTGTTACTCTGCAATGAGTGTGTCTTGTTACTCTGCAATGAGTGTGTGTTGTTACTCTGCAGTGAGTGTGTGTTGTTACTCTGCAATGAGTGTGTGTTGTTACTCTACAATAAGTGTGTCTTGTTACTCTGCAATGAGTGTGTGTTGTTACTCTGCAATGTGTGTTGTTACTCTGCAATGTGTGTTGTTACTCTGCAATGAGTGTGTGTTGTTACTCTGCAATGTGTGTTGTTACTCTGCAATGAGTGTGTGTTGTTACTCTGAAATGTGTGTTGTTACTCTGCAATGAGTGTGTGTTGTTACTCTGCAATGTGTGTTGTTACTCTGCAATGAGTGTGTGTTGTTACTCTACAATAAGTGTGTCTGTTGTTACTCTGCAGTGAGTGTGTGTTGTTACTCTGCAATGAGTGTGTGTTGTTACTCTGCAATGTGTTTTGTTACTCTGCAATGAGTGTGTTGTTACTCTGCAATGTGTGTTGTTACTCTGCAATAAGTGTGTGTTGTTACTCTACAATAAGTGTGTCTTGTTACTCTGCAATGAGTGTGTGTTGCTACTCTGCAATGAGTGTGTGTTGTTACTCTGCAATGTGTGTTGTTACTCTGCAATGAGTGTGTGTTGTTACTCTGCAATGTGTGTTGTTACTCTGCAATGAGTGTGTGTTGTTACTCTGCAATGTGTGTTGTTACTCTGCAATGAGTGTGTGTTGTTACTCTGCAATGTGTGTTGTTACTCTGCAATGAGTGTGTGTTGTTACTCTGCAATGTGTGTTGTTACTCTCCAATGAGTGTGTGTTGTTACTCTACAATAAGTGTGTCTGTTGTTACTCTGCAGTGAGTGTGTGTTGTTACTCTGCAATGTGTGTTGTTACTCTGCAATGAGTGTGTGTTGTTACTCTGCAATGTGTGTTGTTACTCTGCAATGTGTGTTGTTACTCTGCAGTGAGTGTGTCTTGCTACTCTGCAATGAGTGTGTGTTGTTACTCTGCAATGTGTGTTGTTACTCTGCAATGAGTGTGTGTTGTTACTCTGCAATGTGTGTTGTTACTCTGCAATGAGTGTGTCTTGTTACTCTGCAATGAGTGTGTGTTGTTACTCTGCAGTGAGTGTGTGTTGTTACTCTGCAATGAGTGTGTGTTGTTACTCTACAATAAGTGTGTCTTGTTACTCTGCAATGAGTGTGTGTTGTTACTCTGCAGTGAGTGTGTGTTGTTACTCTGCAATGAGTGTGTGTTGTTATTCTGCAATGTTTGTTGTTACTCTGCAGTGAGTGTGTGTTGTTACTCTGCAATGAGTGTGTTTTGTTACTCTGCAATGAGTGTGTTTTGTTACTCTGCAATGTGTGTTGTTACTCTGCAATGAGTGTGTCTTGTTACTCTGCAATGAGTGTGTGTTGTTACTCTGCAGTGAGTGTGTGTTGTTATTCTGCAATGAGTGTGTGTTGCTACTCTGCAATGAGTGTGTGTTGTTACTCTGCAATATGTGTTTGTTGTTACTCTGCAATGAGTGTGTGTCGTTACTCTACAATGTGTGTTGTTACTCTGCAATGAGTGTGTGTTGCTACTCTGCAATGAGTGTGTGTTGTTACTCTGCAATGTGTGTTGTTACTCTGCAATGAGTGTGTGTCGTTACTCTGCAATGAGTGTGTGTTGTTACTCTACAATAAGTGTGTCTTGTTACTCTGCAGTGAGTGTGTGTTGTTACTCTGCAATGTGTGTTGTTACTCTGCAATGAGTGTGTGTTGTTACTCTGCAATGAGTGTGTGTCGTTACTCTGCAATGAGTGTGTGTCGTTACTCTGCAATGAGTGTGTGTTGTTACTCTGCAATGAGTGTGTGTTGTTACTCTGCAATGAGTGTGTGTTGTTACTCTGCAATGTTTTTGTTACTCTGCAGTGAGTGTGTGTTGTTACTCTGCAATGAGTGTGTTTTGTTAATCTGCAATGAGTGTGTGTTGTTACTCTGCAATGTGTGTTGTTACTCTGCAATGAGTGTGTGTTGTTACTCTGCAATGTGTGTGTGTTGTTACTCTGCAATGAGTGTGTGTTGTTACTCTGCAATGAGTGTGTGTCGTTACTCTGCAATGAGTGTGTGTTGTTACTCTGCAATGAGTGTGTGTCGTTACTCTGCAATGAGTGTGTGTCGTTACTCTGCAATGAGTGTGTGTTGTTACTCTGCAATGAGTGTGTGTTGTTACTCTGCAATTTGTGTGTGTTGTTACTCTGCAATGAGTGTGTGTTGTTACTCTGCAATGTGTGTTGTTACTCTGCAATGAGTGTGTGTTGTTACTCTGCAATGTGTGTGTGTTGTTACTCTGCAATGAGTGTGTGTTGTTACTCTGCAATGAGTGTGTGTTGTTACTCTGCAATTTGTGTGTGTTGTTACTCTGCAATGAGTGTGTGTTGTTACTCTGCAATATGTGTTTGTTGTTACTCTGCAATGAGTGTGTGTTGTTACTCTGCAATGTGTGTTGTTACTCTGCAATGAGTGTGTGTTGTTACTCTGCAATGTGTGTGTGTTGTTACTCTGCAATGAGTGTGTGTTGTTACTCTGCAATGAGTGTGTGTTGTTACTCTGCAATGTGTGTTGTTACTCTGCAGTGAGTGTGTGTTGTTACTCTGCAATGAGTGTGTGTTGTTACTCTGCAATGAGTGTGTGTTGTTACTCTGCAATGAGTGTGTGTTGTTACTCTGCAATATGTGTTTGTTGTTACTCTGCAATGTGTGTTGTTACTCTGAAATCAGTGTGTGTGTGTGTGTGTGTGTATGTTGTTACTCTGCAATATGAAATCAGTGTGAACTTGCTGTTAAACGGATCACAGTAAAAACTTTTATGTACTTATTGTTGTTTCGCGAGTTAAAAACCCCCAAAACTTTACAAAATTTGTCAACTGTCACAACCAATCAGTAAAAAAAAGAAAGTTTTTTGCCAAAAACGTCTGGCTTTAGCCAAACTTTCCCTAATCGATTATGTTTCCTTTGTCGCAAGAAGAGAAGGCGTGGTGCTTTGACAATGTAAGGCGTTGTCATCATTTCATTTTTTTGTTATGGAAAATTCCGTTCCAGTTCCAGGTTTCATTGTCAACCCGTTGTATGGTAAAACTTTTAATCCGTATTTTGTTACCTGAATTGCAAGCAAATGCACAAGTATTGTTTTGATATCCAGTCCAAATTTGATAAGAAATCATGTTGAAATGGTTAATTTTCTAAATTAAAAAAATTAATTTATGATTTGACGCTTAATTTCTAATTATGAAAGGAATGATTTTGTTAGTTTAATTGCGTGCAATTTTCTGATAACGCCTAATTAAAACAACATATTTGCTCTCTCCTCGCAGCCATGGTGAACCATCCCCCGGTGCCAGTCAGCCAGCTCCTTGACCACGTCAACAATCTAAAAGCGAACGACAATTTGAAATTCTCAGCCGAATACGAGTCCATAGATCCAGGGCAGCAGTTCACCTGGGAGAACTCCAACCTGGAGGTGAACAAGGCTAAGAACCGGTACGCCAATGTGATAGCCTACGATCACTCTCGGGTGGTTCTGCAGCCCATTGACAGCCTGCCAGGTAGCGACTACATCAACGCCAACTACATGGACGGCTACAGGAAGCAGAACGCCTACATAGCCACCCAGGGCCCTCTGCCAGACACCGTGGCAGACTTCTGGTGCATGACCTGGGAGCAGAAGTGTTGCACTATAGTTATGATGACTAAACTGGAGGAGAGAACCAGGGTTAAGTGCGACCTGTACTGGCCTGTGAAAGGCACCGAGACCTACGATATGATGGGCGTGACTCTGATTGACACGCTCGAGCTGGCTTACTACACAATCAGGACGTTTGCACTGCAGAGGGCGGTGAGCGATGCCTTGCGTGTCTTGCCGGATGATCTTATTGGAGATTTTATGAAAAAATCCTTTCCTGTCATCGCCAAGACTTCGTTTTTGGTCGTTTTCTTAACCTCAGTCTACTAGAGGCGCTGAAAGCGACCCTGCAGTTCGATTCTCCTCCCCATCTCTGGCTTAATTAGTTACAGCTAATCTGTCGTCACTCCTACACTAAACAGGGCACGCTAGCAAGGTGCGACTGCCAACGAGGTTTAGATGAGGCTGGCCTGTATGCTCGGATTAGATCGATAGTGCATTAGCAGTGAGTGGGAAGCCGTGTGGCCCTGATCTCCGTCTCCATGACGCCTGTAGGGGGGCAGCTCCCGGCAGCATCAATTTCTAGTGTAAAAAAGATAAGAACAGGATAAGATGAGGCCGCAGAGACTGCGCGTGCTCCAGCAAATCCACCACCCCCCTGTTTTAGCTGGCGAAAGAAATGTGAAAGACTAAAAAGCCTGTCAGATTTGCTGCGGATCAGCTTAAACACTCCGGATGGATGGCTAGGGCGGAGATGCTGAGGTGAAAGCTTTGTTCCCTAGGCAAAGCTCTAGTAAGAGCTGTCAAGATCGGGGAGTGGTTTCCCAGCCTCCCAATTCCCCAAGGAGTTCCTGCGCAGGCTTTTGAGTCGGACTTGGATGCACTTCTTATCTGGATGCAGCCTCATAGTCCTAATAAGAATTTATTCCTGCTTTGCACAGCTGAATCGTAAATCACTGACGGGGATTTCTTGCCTTGCTTGGTGCAAACTCTGCCTTGAAATGCAGCCTTCTGCCCTTTTGCTTGGGTTCTACCCTTGGCCAGTGTATCCTCAAGCTCAGGCTCTCGTTCCGCCTACATCTCTGCTCTTCCACCTCTCTCTCTGCCTCTCCCACCCCTACCTCCCTCTCTTCCACCTCTACCTCCCTCTCTTCCACCTCTACCTCTCCCTCTCCCACCTCTACCTTCCTCTCTCCCACCTCTACCTTCCTTTCTACCACCTCTCCCTCCCTCTCTTCCACCTCTAGCTCTCCCTCTCCCACCTCTACCTCCCTCTCTCCCACCTCTACCTCCCTCTCTCCCACCTCCACCTCCCTCTCTCCCACCTCCTACCTCCCTCTCTCCCACCTCCACCTCCCTCTCTCCCACATCTCCCTACCTCTCTTCAATTTTGTCCCCCGTAAGTTAGTAGGCCAACCAACCAACACCAACCCGACCCACCCGCAGGGCGCCACGGAGAAACGCGAGATTCGGCACTTCCAATTCACCGCCTGGCCGGACCACGGCGTCCCCGAGCACAGCGCCCCGCTGCTCATGTTCCTCCGCCGGGTGCGCGCCTCCAACCCGCCAGACGCCGGGCCCATCGTTGTGCACTGCAGCGCCGGCGTCGGCCGCACCGGCGCCTTCATCGTCATCGACGCCATGCTGGAACGGATGAAGCAGGAGAAGACGCTGGACGTCTATGGTCACGTGACCTGCCTGCGAGCGCAGAGAAACTACATGGTGCAGACCGAGGATCAGTACATCTTCATCCACGACTGCCTAGTAGAAGCCGTCGTCTGCGGCAACACCGAGGTCCCGGCTCGAGCCCTGGCCAGCCACGTGCACAAGCTCAGCCTGCTGGACGACCTGACTGGCGTCAGCGGCCTGGAGCTGGAGTTCCGCAGCCTCGCCCAGATGAAGCCGCCGCCGTCCGCCAAGTTCACCAGCGCCAGCCTGCCAGCCAACAAGCTGAAGAACCGTCTGGTGAACATTCTGCCGTACGAGAACTGCCGAGTCTACCTGCAGCCAATCCGCGGCGTTGAAGGCTCCGACTACATCAACGCGTCCTGGATAGACGGCTACAGACAGCGGGCCTGCTACATCGCCACCCAGGGCCCCCTGCCGGACACGGCCGAGGACTTCTGGCGGATGCTGTGGGAGCACAACTCCACCATCGTGGTGAACCTGACCAAGCTGCGGGAGCAGGGCCGGGAGAAGTGCCACCAGTACTGGCCTGGCGAGCGCTCCGCCCGCTACCAGTACTTCGTGGTTGACCCCATGGCCGAGTACAACATGCCCAGCTACATTCTGCGCGAGTTCAAGGTCACGGACGCCAGGGACGGCCAGTCCAGAACTGTTCGCCAGTTCCACTTCACCGAATGGCCCGACCAGGGCGTGCCCAAATCTGGCGAGGGTTTCATCGAGTTCATCGGCCAGGTGCACAAGACCAAGGAGCAGTTTGGCCAGGATGGTCCCATCACTGTGCACTGCAGGTGAGGCTCGGGATGACTTGTCACCATTGGTTGATTGGTAGGTTAATTCATTAGCTGATTGATAGATTATTTTGTAGGCGGATTAATAGATTCGTTGGTTAGCTGATTGATAGATTGATTGGTTAGCTGATTGATAGATTGATTGGTTAGCTGATTGATAGATTGATTGGTTAGCTGATTGATAGATTAATTGGTAGCCTGATTGATAGATTGATTGGTAGCATGATTGATAGATTGGTTGGTAGCCTGATTGATAGATTGATTGGTAGCATGATTGATAGATTGGTTGGTAGCCTGATTGATAGATTGATTGGTAGCCTGATTGATAGATTGATTGGTAGCATGATTGATAGATTGATTGGTACGCTGATTGATAGATTGGTTAGCTGATTGATAGATTGATTGGTTAGCTGGTTGATAGATTGATTGGTTAGCTTATTAATAGATTGATTGGTAGGCTGATTGATAGATTGATTAGTCAGCTGATTGATAGATTGATTGGTTAGCTTATTAATAGATTGATTGGTAGGCTGATTGATAGATTGATTAGTCAGCTGATTGATAGATTGATTGGTTAGCTTATTAATAGATTGATTGGTAGGCTGATTGATAGATTGATTAGTCAGCTGATTGATAGATTGATTGGTTGGCTGATTGATAGATTATTGGTAGGCTGATTAATAGATTGATTAGTCAGCTGATTGATAGATTGATTGGTAGGCTGGTTGATAGATTGATTGGTTAGCTGATTGATAGATTGGTTGGTTAGCTGATTGATAGATTGATTGGTTAGCTGGTTGATAGATTGATTGGTAGGCTGATTGATAGATTGATTAGTCAGCTGATTGATAGATTGATTGGTAGGCTGGTTGATAGATTGATTGGTTAGCTGATTGATAGATTGATTGGTTAGCTGATTGATAGATTGATAGATTATTCGTCAGACTAATTTTGCATGTTTTGGGTATACTCTTATCTAGGGATAGACTGATTGAGTACATTAAATTGGAAGATCATTTGGTAGATTGAGTGCCCTGCCAATAACTGTGCTGACTAGTTCACGGAAGTTGATTTGTACATCAGTGTATATTATAGTTAATTAGAGAGCCGCCACCTCCTCAACACGCAAAAAAGACAGGTAAAATCAAGCGTAGCTAAGATAAGCTGGCAAAGAAATATTGACTCCCAAAACTAGTCTGAAAAATAATAAAAAACCGGATAGGAGCTGCACTCTAAGCGCGCTAGCTGTGAACCAAGGGATCAGCCAACCCCGGGGGCTGTGCGATCTCATCAATAATTCTGAGCCGCATTTGTTCAGCAGGCGGCAGTCGGGCCCAATGCGACGGCCGTAAAACTTTCTCGCCGAGGATGGCGAGACACTTGTTTTATTGACCCGCCTTTGGGAGTCCCGGCCGCCCCCGCTCCCCGCCCCAGCCTCGCTAAGTTCACTCCGCCCTAGGGCCCGGGGACTTTTATATGTGTGCCCGCGGAGATTCGGGAATTCTAATCGGAATGATCCGTTTGGGACGGAAAGTGTTTTTTATTGCCGCGTGCGAGCGTCGCGGGGCGCATTCTGGATTTTACTCCGAATGGGAACACCTTGCGGCAACTTCCTCTAAGCTTCCCTGGGTCCCCTCCACACTTTCTCGCAATCTAGCAGCTATAAATTGGGAGTTGGTCAAATAAAAATTTGATTTGTCTCTGCAGACCTGTTGCAGACCGATTCTAGATGTGCTTTTAAGTGCAGAGGGTTGAGGAATATGAATTTAGACAGACAATTTGCTTTTAGATTTTGATGTTTGTCTGAAAATATTGAGTTCATTAGTGAATAATATCTCATATTCACGAGGCACTTCTTTATTATCTAGAATTACCTGACCCATTTTTCTTTTTTTGTTTACGTGTCTACGTCAAATGACTCGTAGTCAAGCAAGCAGCATTTAAGTTCATGACACGTGACCAATAATTAAGCGTTTAGAATCACGTCACGTGACCAATTACTGGAGCTCTAGATTCATGTCACGTGATCCATAATTTAAGCGTCTAGATTCTCGTCACGTGACCCACATTGAAGCCTCTAGATTCACGTCACATGACCCATACTTTAAGCGTCTAGATTCTCGTCACGTGATCTATACTTTAGTTGTCTAGATTAACGTCACGTGACCCTTGCATGTACTTTAAGCGTCAAGATTCACGTCACGTGATCTATAATTAAGCATCTGGAGTATTTTTTCAATAGCTTCTCAACCCATCAATGGCCGTCGAATTCTCCCCGACGCCCGCAGTGCTGGAGTGGGACGCACAGGCGTGTTCCTGACCCTGGCCGTGGTGCTGGAGCGAATGCGCTACGAAGGCGTGGTGGACATGTACCAGACGGTCCGGACCCTGCGCACACAGCGGCCAGCCATGGTGCAGACCGAGGACCAGTACCAGTTCTGCTACACCGCCGCGCTCGAGTATTTGTCCTCGTTCGACCACTACGCGGCCTGAACTAATTTCAATTGCAGCACTCGCTACTGGCTGCTCTACTGACAGTAGGCTGCGCGCATAATCTGCTAAAAAAAAGAACTAAATTTCTCAGAATAGACGCAATAAAATAATCAAGCAAATAGATTTGAAGCCAAAATTAGTAGCTACGCGTAGTTGTTAGTGTTTCTACTCGTATTAGAGGCAAAAATTCGTTGCAAGGCAATCAGCAAAAATAGCAATGCTTGCGCTCACTCGTACGTAACGTAAATGCATTGCTAATATAATGTATTCTTAGCTAAATTCTGTTTAACCACCCCATCAAAAGTCAATTGCGCACGTTTTGTTAACGTAATCATTTTGTTACCATTGCGCCAAGTCATGCGTCAGCGAGACAAACATCCCTCCTGCTAGCTCCATCCGACCTTTGTCTCTGTCCCAGGCGGAGTCTAAATAATACATTTCTGTTATTATTGTTTTTTGTACTGTCAGTGTATTTCATTTTAGGTTAATTGGGACTCTTACAGACTGTCAAATAGTGCAGTTAGATTACGCGTTTGATAGATTTGTCAAACAGCTGTCTAAAGAATAAACTAGAAGCGCGAGATATTCTACATAAAAGGTCAAACTTTTATATGTTGTTTTTACTTATTAAAACTGTTTAGCTTTCAATTTATAGACACACAGAATTGTTAACTTGCGCTACAACTTCAATCAAACTGCTAAATTGGCAATGCATGGCACAGTTTATAAATCAATAGCGCGATAGATTGCATTAAATCAATTTTTTTAAATTGGCATTGCTCTCTTTCTCTCTCTATCGTTTATGGCATAGCTTTTCTGCATTTTTTTCAAAACTAACGAATGTGTCACTGTTTGCCGCTTGTCAAATTATTGTCAACAATTTAAATTGTCCGAATCGATTTGCTAAACGTATTTTTCTCTCGGCTAGTTTTTTCTTGTTTTAAAAATTGTCGTTCAAATTTCCCATGAACGTCATCAGTGAGTAAGCTTCAATAGGCGGCGCAAAACACGCAATTTAAAGCCGTTGAATCTCCTTGTTATAATTGTTGTGTAAAAAATGCTTTTTCGTGTTTTGTTTTGTTTTTTTAATACATTGCTAATAATACTAAAACAACAACTTCTGTGTACAATAATACTATTTTGTTTTAATTTTGAATGCTTAATCAGATCGCTGAACGTCGCGTGTTATGCTACTCACGATCATAAAATGCCATGCCTGTTAAATAGTGTGTGTGTGATGCTAATACTAGCTCCTATTATTTGCCGAATAATAAATTCCTATGCATAAATTATTATTTGTACCTCTATAGTGCATAAATTACGTTTTGATTAACAAAAAACGAGTTGTTTATTGAATAATTTCGGCTTTAGTTAACAACAAAAAAACGAAATTCGTCAGTTAGAAAGTCTAAACTTACATTATTACTATAAGTATTAAGAAACGTTTATTCGCGCATAATTTTAGCAAATTTTATTTTCAATAGAAAGTTAGCATGCCAATATGGAAGGAAAATGCAAAATGTCAATTTAGAAATCAGAAGTTTCTTTAATGCGCATCCTCAAACTGATCCTCGGCGTCCATTGGCTGATCGGCCCCATTGCTGTCGCCACCGTCGCCAACCAGCAGATGGTCAAAATCCGGCCCGCCGTCCTCGTTTCCAGCATCCTCTTCATCTCCGTCATCATTGTCATCGCCGTAGCCATAGAAATGCTCGCCGCCTTCGCCATTATCCTGGTCGCCAAGGGCGGACAGCAGCGCCTGACAGCCCGACATGGCGTCAAACAGAGTCTGCAGTCTGTCCGCTGAGTCTGGACAAAGCCGAACTTCTTCGGGCGTCTCGGCGCCTTCTAGCAGGGCCATCAGCAGGAGATGCGGCCGGCCGGAGGGGCAGCCGGAGCCAGTCTTGGCCAGTGCGTGGGCGTACACGGCGGAGTGGGGCAGCGCGAATTGGCGGTCGGGACCGGACCAAGTCAGGCAGTTCTCGTTGATTTGAAGCTGGCCAGAGCCGAGGCACTGAGCGCCTAGCCAGGCTTCCGTGTCTGGCTCGGTGTGCTGAATCAGGACTGGCTGCTGCTGCTGCTCTTGTGTGACGATGCCTTCCATTTAATATTATTAGAAATAATAAACTGGAGTTTGTAGAAACTGGAAATTGCAGTGATAGAAATCAAAATGTAAATTTTTAACTGCCTCTAGTGACAACATGATTTAATTTAAATTTCATTACCATCAAATATTAAGTACTACTAAGGGCATAAAGTTTATGAAACAATATATGGTGAGATTGCTATTTCTGCTAAGCAATTTTTATTAAGGATACAATAGAATTGTTGGTTATTTGAATAGAAAATAAATTACTTTACATATCATTCAAAAAGATAATTGTCATGGAAAAATATCAAATCAGTAATTTATATGCAATTGAAATAAACATTATAGAAAAATTAAAAATGGTTATCTTTTGTAAAAATATGAGTATTTAGTGAAATTGAGGTGAGCCTTAAAAAAGTGTAAGTATACATTAAAGTAAAATCCCAAATTTAATGTTATTGATTTTATCATATATTGTAAGCCACCAAAGACAATATCAACAAATTGTTATTAAAACACTATTTCATTAGCTATGCTAAAATTTTTGGCAATAAAGTTTAAAGTCAAGTAAAAAAAGAATGTGATTCACTTCTATATTATAGCTATTTTGAAGAGCTCAAATAAGAACTTACGTTACAATATATATTATAAATAATCAAAAACATACTCTGGAATAACATTCTAAGCCTGTTGGTACTTTAAATAAGCCCAATACATTATTTATGAAAAATAAGCCATTCGCTATTAAAATATGGAGATAATAAAAAATTATAAATTATAAATGCTTTATTTACACAATATGAAATTTAGTTAGTGTTTATTCCCATAGGCCCATGCTAATAAGCCTAGTTTTATCTGCATGGTAGTTACCATGCCAATAATACCCAATTTATTTGCATGGCAGGGTCTTTGAATGGGAAAATCATAAAAAATATGATTATGTACTATGCCAATAATGCCTAGCTTATTGGGATAGCAGCTTGCTAGGCTGGAGGCTAGCTACCTTGACACTGTATACCTAAGTAAACTATGTATACTAATTAATTTAATAAAAAAGCTTTTTATAAATTATATGTATACAAAATTCATAATTTGTATTTGAAAATTAATACTAATTTTTTTTAATGTATTTTAATATTAAATTGTCCACAACTGAATGTGCCAAAATATTGGTAGCAAAAATATGGAAAAAAGTAAAAAACTTGAGATATCTTTTAAAATTATTATGATTGATAATATTTATTCTCTATGCAGAATTGGCTATTTTTAATCAATACAGAAAGTGGATTGTTGCTATGCAATTATAGTATATATATTAATTTCTAACATCTTTGTTATAACTATGCTTTCCTGCATCATAATATAGCTAATATGATTTATCATGAGAGGAACAAAATTCAAAATTTTTAATTGACTTTGACATTTCAGAAAAAATCCCATCCTTCCTTGCTTGTAACCTAATAGTAGGCTACTAAATTTCTGCATGTCATGTCATGCAACTTGCAAATAGTTACGAGAATAATAAGAGCCCATTTAATGATGCAAGTTATTTTTTCTTTAGCTAACCAATAATTTGCTATTTTTTGCTAATACTAAAACTGCCATCTAAATAAGCTGGATATCATTGGCAAAACATAATGTGGATAAATTTTACGCCACACTTAGAGACACGGCGGCCGTGTCTATAATGCAAAAGCTTATAGACACGGCAGCTGTGTCTGCAAGTTCTGACTAGGACCATACTTACAGACATGGCCGCCGTGTCTATAAGTACTCCGTAAAACGCCACACTTTTTATGGAGCGTAAAAAGCTGACTACATTATCAAAATGGCCACCGTATCTTTAATCTTTAAGTGTCTATAAGTACTCCGTAAAACGCCACACTTTTTATGGAGCGTAAAAAGCTGACTACATTATCAAAATGGCCACCGTATCTTTAAGCTGTCCCATTGTAGACACGGCGGCCGTGTCTTTAAGCTGTCACATTATTGACACGGCCATTTAAAATTTACGGAGTACTTATAGGCACGGCGGCCGTGTCAATAATGTGACAGCTTAAAGACACGGCCGCCGTGTCTACAATGGGACAGCTTAAAGATACGGTGGCCATTTTGATAATGTAGTCAGCTTTTTACGCTCCATAAAAAGTGTGGCGTTTTACGGAGTACTTATAGACACGGCGGCCGTGTCTGTAAGTATGGTCCTAGTCAGAACTTGCAGACACGGCTGCCGTGTCTATAAGCTTTTGCATTATAGACACGGCCGCCGTGTCTCTAAGTGTGGCGTAAATTTTACTTATTAACACAGCGATATGGCATTATGGTAGCCCTTATCGGTGCCACTTCACGTTTCCACGTTTCTCAGAAAATTGTGCTTTAAGTTATTATTTGTTAACGTTTAACAAATAATAAATGATCTACAGTATCCAAAACCTTGAATACATAAAAGTACTTGAACCAAAGTATTAAAATGAAAGATAGTTAAGTAATTTCTATACCTTGCTTTTCAGCTTTAAAGCCGCAAGCTTCCTAATGTTGTTCAAAATTCACCGTGATAGATATTTTTCAGGAAGTGAAATTGCATACAGGATTGCAGTCTATTTTAAGAGTACGTCACTCTACATTGAAGCCTGCTTGAGATGCCTCTCAGGACGCTCTGCATAGCTTTCCTGATTGCTGTTTGCGAGTTCTCGCTTCGAGGTCAGTATTATCATGTATCAATAATTAGACAAATCTGAGATCATTTTGTATTGTATAAATGACGGGCATATTTAAAAGCCTATTTTTCTTATTTTTGGCTTTATTAAGTTTTTTTAATTTTTTAAGAAAAATTTTCCTATCAGTTTAAAAGCGATACACTTTGTTCTAAAAAAAAGACATTATAGCAAATTTTAACAATTTAAAGGATCATAGTAAGAAATTTTAGAACATGAAGGACAAATTTTAGCTAAGTTTATCATCATGGAATGAATTACAGCTAGTAATGGAAAAATGTATATGTATATATACTATATATTTTATATGTATATGTATTATACATGTATATATATTATATATATACATATATATAGCTAGCTATATGTATATATATAATGATTGCTAAACTAAAATATGTGAGGTGAAAGTGATTTTAGTAAACTACTAAACAGTTGTCTATAGTATAATAATAATTAATTGATAATAATTGATTACACCTATCCCAATTGGGCCAGATGTGCAGCCAACAGTATAGATACAGTTATTGCACGGTGCTTCTGAAGACTGCATACAACTATTCAGTCCATGGACTGGGGGGATGCCATACCCACCTTCAATTACCCCAGCTGATGCTGGTACCCATTTAATAGCTGGGTGAACTGAAGCAATGCAAAGTTAAGTGTCTTGCTAAAGGACACAAATTGTACCAGTGGAGTCGAGAATCAAACCCCTAACCTTCAAGTCGTGAGTCCAATGCTCTAACCACTAGGCTATAACCCCTTCAAAACCCTCAGGACGTTTCTATAGTATAATAAATAGAAAATTTTATAAATGATTTTGAATAAATAAAAAATATAGTATTCTTTTGGTTGAAGGGACTATTGGATACTCTACTCCTAGTTTTGGTTTAAGGGATCAACTTTTAAAACACAATTTCAAAATTCATTGTGCCATGGCAGCACTATGCATATAAAACAAATTAAGTTAAGGCCTCTGGTGCCTTTGTTTCTTCTTAGCATTAGCTAGCATAGCCAGGGGGTTATTGTTATATCAGCCAATACCCTCAAACCCAAATAACTCATTTTTTGCACTAGTTTTTACTTTGAAAAGGGTTATGAAATTGTTTTTAACTTTTAAATTTCAAATTGGGCTGATATCTAGATGAAAACAAAAACTCATGCCCCCTAATAAAAATCCTGTCCATGCCCCTGTTTCTTAGCCTCTATAAACTTCCATTATGTATTCCCTATGCCTCAGTGGTAAGTTTGTCTAAAACCTCCCCTATAATATTGTTTTGGTTTAGGGGACCAGCAATCAAAAAGTTTCACTAAAGGTCCCCTAAACTAAAATTTAGTGGCAGTTTTTTTAGTTTCAAAACTTGTGCCAGTTGGAAAATTTGGTTGATTTTCATATTGCAAACAGGTTGCTTAAATTGTCCCACACACTTTTATTACACAATACTGGTCTCAAACTAAGAGACCCATAGTGTGTTTCTCCCATTATTAGGTCCTCCAAACTGAAACAAGGGGGTGCTAGTAGCAAGCTATTGCAAAATTCAGTTAGCCTTAATTTCTCAGCAGGTTGGTTTGACAGATGCTGACTCTTTACCTAATGCAACTCTGTTATTCTACTTTAACTTACTACATTTTAGTAGGGAACCTTCAGGGCAGCTCTTCCATTGCCAGTCCACCAAATCAAAACAAGATTATAACATCCATCTGCAATGTTTTGAGTTTTTTGTTAGTGGTGCTACTTTGCAATAAAGAGTGGCTGTTATAATTACTTGGATTGTTAGAATTTGAAAAATTGCCTAGTTCATTGTCTTATAGACTTTTTTATTGGTCCCCTTAACTGAAACAACACAATCCAAAATCCCCCATAGGTTTTAAACATCTTTCTGGTCCCCTAAACTGAAAGAATGCCAAAATACATCTTGTTTTGATGGATTTTAAAAATAGGAGGTAAAGATGTAATTGTTATTTGATTTTTCTTACTATATGTAATCTTATACTTTTTATTTCCAAAATATTCAAATAATAAAATCCCTTTTGCTTCTGTTGCTTGATTTGTATCCTATATAAAATTACAAAATTTATCATATAAAGTCATATTTTAGGTATATTTTAAAAAAATCACATTTTTAATTGCCTTTGTTACTTATTTGGTTGTATTTAAGGTAGATTACATTTATAATCATCTATGTAGGCATAAACTAAATCAAATATAAAATGTTTGATGCTAACATGCTAAAAAGAGATGTTGACTATGCTAAAAATAGGAAAGCACATGGTATTTTGTTTAGCTCTCAGTTTATTAAGCATCAAATAGCTCTCTTGTTGCATAATATGTCAATCTATTAGATGAAAAATCATTATGTACAACAGAACTCTAATGATATCAATTTTATGAAAGTGGTAATTGATATATTTTATTCTGAGGCAAACAAAATTACTTGTGACAATGTTATTTTTTATTTTAGCTATCCCAATTAGAGATTGTTTGAAATGAAAATTTTGATCTTATTCGATTTGATTCGAATATCCAAAAGAACCAATCCAAATTCTGAATAATGCCAAATACAAATATGAATTCAATGAATAATATACCTAACTTACTACTCATTTGTGACTTTTCATTAGTAAGTATCGAAAATATAAATAAATGATCAGGGAATAAGCTTACATCTTTATGTCAAACCACAAATCACAAAGACAAAAACATGCTCTGTTTAACAGATTCGAACCATCTCTACTCTGTTGGCAAAAATTACCCTGTCAGCAAATTTTTGACCTATATCAAAGTATTCAGTATTCAGATTAGAAAATTTTCGATTCTGATTCGATCCGAATATTCGGTTGATTTGATTCTAATACAAATATTCCGAATATTCGAACCATCTCTATCCCCAGTTTTGAAGAACAGAACTGATTAGCATATTGAATTAAAAACCATTAATCTATATTAAAAACTTACATATGCTTATACCCATATATTTACCCTTTTCACAACCTTTCACAATTCCTATAGTTGCCTGCGTCCGTCCTGCCATCGTTGAAAACATTGTCACTGAGGTGCGGCCCATAGACAGCACGGCCACCCTGAACTGCTCGGTGGCTCTATTTGACAATCCACCCGAGAGAGTGCAATGGTACAAACTCATGCCCGGCCAGAGTGACAAGGCCATCAGCGCCGGCACCAAGATCACGGAGCAGAATCCCATCCTGCAGGGCGACATGCTCAAGTACGAGGTGCGCAGCCGGCCGGGTCGCACAGTGTTTATCCCGGACATGGGCTACACGGATGTCACCACTTTTACTCTGATCATTCGCCGACTAACCAATCTAGACGCGGCTAACTATAAGTGCCGAATCAACGTGCCCGGATCGCCAGCCGACTCGCCCGAAGTTGTTGCCACCCTGATTGTGCCTAGGGAGCCGTTTATCAATCCGGCTGAGGTTACTAACAATCAGGTGGGATGCCTGCTTTGCTGAGCAATCATTGGTGAACTGTCACTAAGAATCATCTTTTAACGTTAAGGATCGTCATTGAACTCTTACTGAGAATCAAACTTCCCCAAAGAGTCGTCCTTGAACTCGCCCAAAGAGTCGTCCTTGAACTCCCCCAACGAGTCGTCCCTGAACTCCCACAAAGAGTCGTCCCTGAACTCCCACAAAGAGTTGTCCTTGAACTCCCCCATAGAGTGGTCCTTGAACTCCCCCATAGAGTGGTCCTTAAACTTCCCCAAAGAGTCGTCCTTGAATTCCCCAAAGAGTCGTCCTTGAACTCCCCCCCAAAGAGTCGTCCTTGAACTCCCCCAAAGAGTCGTCCTTGAACTCGCCCAAAGAGTCGTCCTTGAACTCCCACAAAGAGTCGTCCCTGAACTCCCACAAATAGTCGTCCCTGAACTCCCACAAAGAGTTGTCCTTGAACTCCCCCATAGAGTGGTCCTTGAACTCCCCCATAGAGTGGTCCTTAAACTTCCCCAAAGAGTCGTCCTTGAACTCCCCCAAAGAGTCGTCCTTGAACTCCCCAAAGAGTCGTCCTTGAACTCCCCCCCAAATAGTCGTCCTTGAACTCCCCCAAAGAGTCGTCCTTGAACTCCCCCAAAGAGTCGTCCTTGAACTCCCCCCAAAGAGTCGTCCTTGAACTCCCCCCAAAGAGTCGTCCTTGAACTCCCCCCAAAGAGTCGTCCTTGAACTCCCCCCAAAGAGTCGTCCTTAAACTCCTCCAAAGAGTCGTCCTTGAACTCGCTTAAAGAGTTGTCCTTGAACTACCCCAAAGAGTCGTCCTTGAACTCCCCCCCAAAGAGTCGTCCCTGAACTCCCCCCAAAGAGTTGTCCTTGAACTACCCCAAAGAGTCGTCCCTGAACTCCCCCCAAAGAGTTGTCCTTGAACTACCCCAAAGAGTCGTCCTTGAACTCCCCCAAAGAGTCGTCCTTGAGCTCGCCCAAAGAGTCGTCCTTAAACTCCCCTAAAGAGTCGTCCTTGAACTCGCTTAAAGAGTTGTCCTTGAACTTCCCCAAAGAGTCGTCCTTGAACTCGCCCAAAGAGTCGTCCTTGAACTCCCCCAAAGAGTCGTCCCTGAACTCCCACAAAGAGTTGTCCTTGAACTCCCCCAATGAGTCGTCCGTCAAAGTTTTCCAAAACCCTCGCAAAGTACTTTTCAAATGGCGCCAAAAATATCTTAGAAAACCGCTTATCAACACCCCGGTCCCCCTCTGCTCCAGGTTGTGGAGGAAGGCGCCAACGTGACGCTAAAGTGCAGCGCCACCTCGGAGCCGCCGGCGCACATCAGCTGGATCCGGGCCAACGGCCAGCCGCTGAACCTGCCTGGCCGGCCGCAGCGAGTCTACCAGAGCGAGGTGACGCTGACAAACGTGACGAGATCCGATCGCGGTGTGTACCGCTGCTTCGCCAACAATAACGTTGGCTACGGGGCGAAGCACGACGTCCGGATCGACGTCAACTATGCGCCCAGCATTCGGGGCGCCCGGCTGCACAACCTCTACTTGCAGGTGAGGCGGCCGTTTCCCCATCTGCGATTGATCACTTTACCAGCTCCCGTTCCTTTCGATCGATCACTTTACCTGCTTCCGTTCCTTTCGATTGATCACTTTACCAGCTCCCGTTACTTTCGATCGATCACTTTACCTGCTTCCGTTACTTTCGATCGATCACTTTACCTGCTTCCGTTCCTTTCGATTGATCACTTTACCAGCTCCCGTTACTTTCGATCGATCACTTTACCTGCTTCCGTTACTTTCGATCGATCACTTTACCTGCTTCCGTTCCTTTCGATTGATCACTTTACCAGCTCCCGTTACTTTCGATCGATCACTTTACCTGCTTCCGTTACTTTCGATCGATCACTTTACCTGCTTCCGTTACTTTCGATCGATCACTTTACCTGCTTCCGTTACTTTCGATCGATCACTTTACCTGCTTTCGTTACTTTCGATTAATCTCTTCTCCATCTACAGATCTTCAAGCTGTATCACCCCCCGAACTTCAGATGTTTACAGTGGATCAACGTCTCAAAATTCATGTCCTCAAGATGTATCGTCCAGCCTAATTCATGTCTGACTTTAAGGATGCCACATGATCTTTAAACCATTTTTTTGATTCCAGGCTCCCGAGCGAAACTTCGAGGTAACCCTGGAATGCGTCTCAACGGGCTTCCCCGATCCCGAGGTGGCATTCTACAGGGGCACAGTGGTGCCCAAGCCGGACCAGCCCCTGCCAGACAGCCAGGTGATCAAGAATGAATTCCCATTCTCCGTTGAGCGCCTGCGCAGCCAGGGTGCGGCCGGCACCCAAGTCTACGAATTTTTCTATTCCCTTCGAATCAAACCGGTTCGCGACATTCACCTTGGCAACTACACCTGCGTTGCTAAGAACAAGTACGGCGTGGCGGCCGCCGTGCTGCAGTTGGTTAACGAGGAGGTCTGCCAGGGCCCGCTCTGCTTCGGCAACAGTCTGGAACCCCTGCCCGGCAGCCGGGCTAACCGCCTGATTGACAATTCTGTCGGACTGGCCTTCGGACTGCTGCTGGTGGCAAGTGTTTTACTACGAATGTGATTGACGAGTTTCTGCTAGACTGGTCTTTAGACGGTATCGAATCTACGGAAGTGTAGCTTCATTAATAATTAATTAATCAAAGGGAAAGTACATTCAAATTAGGATTGATAGTAATTATTTATTATAGATGGGCCGCTGTTCTATTTTTAGAAACACAAATGTACGTTTACTGCGTACATTGGAGTTTTAAGATTGTATTTCTATGCGTACATTCCATTATTACGTAACAAGGGCGAAATTTCTGCTCTAAAAAATTGAAATAATTGGCTGTTTTGATAATTTATACAATTTATTTGTAAATACCGCCTCAAACCACTCGCTACTACTTATTTTTGTGCGTGTAGTAGTGTATTTATGTTTTGTTTGTCTTTTATATTGTTTCTAATTAATTTTTTTATCATGCCTAACGAGTTTTATCAAAGCGTATGCTAATTTAAATGAGAAAAATCAGCATCTATACTAAATATTTGCTAGTAGCTTACCGCATTGTAATCTAAGCTATTCCTTCTTCTGTTTATCGTCATAAATTTAATCAATAAATTGGCAACGTAAATAAAAAAACGCGAGTGCTGACTACTTGGTGCCTCTGTCAGCCTTTGAACTTTCTGTTTGAAGTGACTCGCTGAATGAGAAAATATTTGATTAAAACTAATTTTACTGCGTATCATCAGTCAATTTATGTGTTCAATAAAGGAACTGGAATGATTTGAAAATGATACATGAGAAACAAATTCAGGAATTTAAAGCCAAAAAAATTGTTTTCATATTTCAACTTGGTTTTCTGGGTAAGTGGCTCCAGTCTGCTTGCATTCTTCTGTAGCTTGGTGCTATCAAAGACCCCAACTGACACATCAAAGACCCCAACTGACACATCAAAGACCCCTACTGACACATCAAAGACCCCAACTGACACCCATCAAAGACCCCAACTGACACCCATCAAAGACCCCAACTGACACATCAAAGACCCCTACTGACACATCAAAGACCCCTACTGACACATCAAAGACCCCAACTGACACCCATCAAAGACCCCAACTGACACATCAAAGACCTCAACTGACACCCATCAAAGACCCCAACAGCACCTATCAAAGTGACCTCAAACCGACGCTCATCAAAGACCCCAACTGACACCCATCAAAGACCCCAACTGACACCCATCAAAGACCCCAACTGACACCCATCAAAGACCCCAACTGACACATCAAAGACCCCAACTGACACATCAAAGACCCCAACTGACACCCATCAAAGACCCCAACTGACACATCAAAGACCCCAACTGACACATCAAAGACCTCAACTGACACCCATCAAAGACCCCAACAGCACCTATCAAAGTGACCTCAAACCGACGCTCATCAAAGACCCCAACTGACACCCATCAAAGACCCCAACTGACACCCATCAAAGACCCCAACTGACACCCATCAAATACCACTTGCCACTTATGAAAGAACCCTTCAAAGAAGACAGAAAAAATATTATATTTGAATCATCCAAAACAACCCAGGTACGAGCTAAGCTTCAATGGCCCCGGCACATGCAAACGCCAGCAATGCTATTGATAAGTATCCAAGCCAGCAGCTCCTTCAGCAGGCCCTACGGTGCCTTCTAGCCAAGCTGTACTCGCCTACGTCGCCGTCACCTTCCCCACCGCCATTGTCGCGGTCGGAGTCTCTGGGCGCCAGCGGCTACGTGACAGCGATGATGCTGCTGTACGCGCTGACCCTCATCTTCCTCGTCGGGGTGGCCATTGTGCGCCGCGGTCGATCTGGCGACGCTGTCAAACAGGCGCAGCTGCTGTTGAGAGGACGGGAGGCGAGGCGACTCGCCGAGATGCGTCAGGCGGTGGGTCGAGCTCGCGAGGTCATCCGAGCTGCTGAGACGGCGGCCGAGGGGTGAGCGAAGCCGCTCGAGTTGCGGAAAATTCTACGATTCAAATTGTTGATAGACAATTAGTAAAACAAAGCATGATTTAAATTTAATTAAAAAATTAAATAAATCAGAAATGCACAGCTTTTCAAACGACGGTAGAATTTATTAAATTTTAATTTAAAAAGGATTCAAAACAACATTTCTTCAAAAATATTTTACTACATGTACTAATAATGATATCACATGCCATTTTTTCAAATAAGTCAAATTTTTACTAGAATGCGTTTGATTTTCGAGCACTTAAAATATCAAAATAAAAATTCGCAAAATTTTATTCTTCATACTTGCCATTCATAGTTAAATCACAACTTTTTATTATTTTAAATGAATTTAAAAACATTAGACACGCTATAATATTAATTTAAATTTTTTAACGTGTCTATTTAAAACAAGCAGATAATATGTGCTGTTCCGCGAGACGACATAAAAAATCGTTTTATTTTTTATTCTTTCAATTTAAATTTTAAAGATACCAGCAATTTGGCGAAAAGCAGTGTAAAACATTGTGCAAAAATGTGATTAAACATTCGTGTAGTAACTCTAAAAAGTTTCTTCTGCAATGAAAAAGGCAAAAACAAAGGCTGCATTATGTCTGCGGTCTAATTTTAAATGGGATCTCAATCTAAAACCATTGTTTTGATCAAGTGGGGCTATTAGTTTGAAAATCTGCTCTACGTGCTACTTACTTAGTAGTTTAGGTATCAATTTGGTTTTCAATGGCTAGAGGTAGTGAGTAGATAAACACTAAATAAGCAGCAGAGGAATGAAAATGTTGCAAATTATGTGAGTACAGTGAACATACAACTAAGTGCCTGCATAGCAACGAAGTTTTTACTTGTCACTGCTCTGCTCTGATGGGAGAAAGAACTAGGAGAGAGATAGAGAGAGAGAGAAGAGCGCGCGCCAACAAGAAAGGGCCTCAAGCATACGGAAAAAACTTAAGCTTTCAGGCTATAGAGTACGTCAATGCAAGCCCTAGCAACGCAAGGTTAGCCAGGGCTTGCCATTTTTGTAAGACTGAGTTGCTTAAGCAAACTGCTGGGACAAAATATCGTAAACTGTGGTATCTGTAACATTCTAGAAATCATTAGGAAAGCGTAACTAGGGGTAGACAAGTATAGCTAGTATATATTTCACCGTTTGTTTAAACACAAAGCCAAGAAATTACTAAAAATTGCGCAAAGAAACTTTCACAGTTGCGGGAACTATATTTAAAAAATACAAAGTGACGAATAAACCAAATAGTGTGAAACAAAAACACGTAGATGCTTAATATTTAAAGTAAAATAATTTTTAATTTCGGGCAAAACAACAACAAAAATCAGAGGTCATCAATGCCGGACTCATTGGAGAACAGCTGATCAAAAACTTGGTTGAGGCCTTCGGTACCGATCCGGTCAGTCATCTTGCGCACCTCCTCCTCGAAGGTGTCGCACTGGACGCCCAACCGGCCGAGAATGCTGTCCAGCTTGTTGAGGTCCGGCCGGCTACCGTTCAGAACGAACTGCTGCACGTTGAGCCCCAGCTGCTGCGCCTCGCTCGTCATTTGTCCCAGCGCGTGCTGATATCGCAGGAAAGACACAAACACGAGTTTTGCATCGAAAACTTCCTGACGATAGCGCTGAAACAGGGGGAAGAAGCGAGTGCCTTGAAAGTCGGTGTTTTCCTCTTCGTCTGTGACTACGATGAAAGTCCGGACGATCTCCTTGCGCTCATAGTAGGGATGCAGGGCAGCTGCGTGAGCCGTGCAGCCAGAGGCTTTTGTGTTTTTAGCCATACTCAGCACCTCCTCGATAGTGCGCGGACTGGCTTCGGGGCTCCACGATTTGACGTTGAAGAAGATCAGGTCGCACTTGATGATAGCTGACAACAGCGAGGAGATTATTGTGGCGGTTCGGATAGCAACGTTCATGGAGGATGAAGCATCTCCGACTACGACGACTGGAGACTCGAGATTGAGCGTGGTGGACTGCAGCTTGAGCTCCGCGGCAGGAATGAGCATAGGGTAAAAGCTGGGCACGGGCGACATGCCGGAGAAGAGCAGCAGGCGCTCCATCAGCTTGCCGTAGGTTAGAGTGACCTGCTCACCGTTGCGCAGTCTCTCTTCGATTGCTGCATCAACCTCGGGACATTTGACGTCCTCGTACCACCAGATGCCGCGATCGACTCGATCGTCGTTGCGAACAACACGAGCCTTGGTCTCATTGCTCATGTGCTCAAGGAAGCGACGAATCTCGGAGAAGGGCAGCGCCCGCTCCGCAAGGATTTCATTCACATTATCCGGTGTGATTACGGAGCACTGCTTGGCCAGGGATCCGTCCGGTGCTTCAGCGCCGAAACAGAACGGCAAGAACCAGGGCGCGGCGGGAAAATCGGTCTTCGGGTTCAAGTGGCAAATGTCGGCGAGCTTCTTCCACGGGTCCTTGGACATGTGCAGGGCGAAGTACTCGAGCTCGTCCGACGAGAAAGTGCGCACCCAGCGTTGCACGTGGCGACAAAAGGCTCCGCTAGCTGAGCCCTTAGCTGGCCGAATTGCTGACAGATTGTCAATGTTGTATTTCACCTTGCTGACAAGTTTCTTCTTTGCTCCGCCTGGCTGGCTCTGCGCCTTGGCGAGTCGCTTCTCCCACTCGCGAATCTTGCGCCCGGCGTCCAGCATCGTGGCCGCTTTGAGCACCTCCGCCACGCCGAAACTGCCTCGGAGCTTGAGCAGTCCGGTAGCCAGATCTGAGTCTCCTCGAGCCCAGGCAGCCGCCAGAGCGCGAACCCGGGCGTTCTGGTTGATCTCCACCCTGGACTTGGTCAGCACGGCGACCGCCGCCGCGTAGCGAGCCCGATTGCTGGTCTGCGCTTGCATGTGCTGGTCGAAGCTCGTCACGCCCAGGAAGAAGGCGCTGCTGTCGCCCGCAATGTCCAGCGCCTCGTCCACTGTGTTCCGGGTCCAATCGTCATCAGCGCCTGGCTGTTGCTGCCCCGGAGGTGCTCTGCCTCGTCCGCGGCCCCTTCCAACGTGGCCCCGACCGCCGCGGCCGCGACCTCTGAAGCCTCCGCGTCCGCGAACCATTTCTATGAAACTTGTAGAAACTTGCTGTCTGGACCCAAGGGGTAAAAAAGTTGTTAGTTGCTATCTCGGATTCACGATGTTGTTTAGCAGCAGAATTTGCTTTATTCCTCTGGCTCTCCGATGGCCTTGCTTTATACTGTTTTCTGGCCGGCGCTTTTGCCTCAGATTGTGCAATACCTGGTATTTTGGTTCTAAGCTTCTAACGTTGACGTGTCGCCCTCAGCCTGATGCACTTTTCACTTGGCTCACAATTCTCTATTCAGATTGAGGCTTGCCTCTAAAATCATGGGGAAACGTGTTCTGATGAAACACATTTTTCTCTACCGGGTGTACAGCAATGCGCACTGAATGTACATTCTGCCCTACTGTTCAATCACGTACAAAAAGCTTTGCATTTCTTTCCCTCGGCAAAACTAACAGCGGGCAGTGACGACAGCTATTTTTAGCTGATTGCAATGTGTTTCATCAGGTTGCTTAACTCAGTTGCACCACTGCTAGCTATGTAACAAAAGCATGGCATTGCGGTATTAAACTAATATGCAATCAATTTATTTTGTACGCATGATGAGTTATATTAATTGTTTGGAAGAGAAATGATAAGTTCAGAATTCATGGGTCCAGTTGGTAGTTTCAGTAAGTTTTGCAATATATATGTTATTTTGTGTTCGCAAAGTGTTTCAATTTGAGTCGTTTTGAGTAGTCCATGAGTTAAAATTAATTACTGAGGACGCATGTTAGGGGGCAACTACCCGTCTGCTCTCCCTTGCCCTCTTCGATACGTCCTTGACTTTAGTTATTTACTTTCGAGTTCTCCAAACTTTAAATTTCTAAGATTCCTTCAGCTATCATCCAATTTAAACTTGAAAATTAAAATGACTGAAATTTTTTGCCACTTCATTCATGAATTTGAGTCACTTTCATTTGAATTTTTCGAAAAAAAAGTTATGGTAAAATAAAATAATAGGCTTATAACAGACTCTTAATCGTTTTAAAAACGCATCAGACACACCCTAGTGGTTACTTGAAGTAGCTAATTAGGGGCACACGATGCTTAGCTGGTCCTCTGTGACAAACTTAGCTGGTAAGAAAGCACCAGCAGGATTTGTGGGGTTAAATGCGCATCATCAGTCAATTCCTACTTTAAGTAAGCTATTTGGCATCTCGTGTTGGCATCTTGTACACCATTCCATTAATTCCGTTAATGGCCATTAAAATCTTTCACTTCCGGTAGAAAAATCCATCGATTTTGGAACACATCGATAGCCCAATTTTCAAGACTATTTTTTTAATATCGTTCTCTTGGAGCTTACTCGTGGTTGGCAGAAAGAACGTTTCCAGGAAATTGCGAATTCATGTTACCTGTCAGCCAGATTCTCTGAAGTTCGATGGCGTTAGCTATATGCGGAAATAACTTATTTATGGTAGCTATTTGGCGAAAATTTCGGCACACATTTGACCAAAAATTGATAATTTGTAGTTTTCGTCACCATGGAGACTTTATTTAAATTCGTGGGAATAATAGCAAGTTGCATTTAGTGACCTACACAATAGATTAGGTGAATGTAAGTAGGCTGTGTGGGGCGCTAATAGTAAATTTTTGTTAGCTAGATTTTACAAATGACTTTGAAGGTGTTTGTGACAGTAAAAATTCCTATTGTCTCATTTTAACAGCACGCATTAAAAAGTCAAAACACTTTTTGCTAGCTGTGAAATGAAAACTCGTATCAAAAACAAAAGGAGAGGTGAATGTCACAGAAAGTTGTCTTGCTTTTAAAGTTTATTGACTTACCAAAGTATTGTCAGGATATGCCCCAAATTCTAAATTTTGGTTTTGCATTAAGTTCGGAGGGGCATAAAAAGCTGAGCTTTCTAGCTGCTCGAAGCTCGAAGCTGAACCATAAATGCTCCGTTAATAGTTTTTTTCAGAAAAATATTGCCAATTCTAAGATATTTCATAGCTGACCATAAGCTTTGGTTGGTATCATTGCTCTTCCGGACCTCGTCTTGGCTGACATTAGCTGTTAGAGATGAGTCCGTTTGTGTTTTAATTTAATAAAAACCCTCTAAGGGCTTGCTGGCTAGGTCAAGCTGTCTGCAAAAAATAACTTGTTTCATAATTTGTTTACTTATATTAGCATGCATAACTGAGTCCCCAGACTAAATTGCTCCAGACTACTGCTTTTGCGTCACAACCGCATGGGAATTGGACTATATAGCTATATAGCTTGAACAAAACAACAAAAAAGCGTCTTGAGAAATTTCAGCGGTTCAATAGATTTCTGCCAATCGATAATGATCTGGCTATCTAAGCCTGGCTTGCAGTATCACCTGCTTTACAGCTTAAATAGAAGTTTTCTAAAAAGCCAGCTATGCTCGGTTACGAGCCTTCAAGTTCCATATAGCATCTGCCGTCTCTGCTTCTCCGTCCCCTCCCCCGGCCTTCGTTCCTCCTCAACATAGTTTTTTGCTTGTTGCGCTCAAACCCGTCAGTTGGTCAGCGCAGCCAATAAGCTTTTCAAATTTGAGTAGCTAGACTGGGGGGGCGGCTTTGGGGGGAGGGGATCGCACGCAGCTAAGTGAGGATGCGGGTTGCATAGCGAAGAATGCGCTGGACAATTGGTATCGCTTTTTCTATTTGGCATTTTGCACTCTGAGCGTTTGCTTATTTGTCTTTCGCTTCACTTTATACTGAAGCGGGGTAAACCTCGCCAGCTGCAGCTGCTGCGCCGGGAGTTCCTTCCACTGTTAAAAAAATTCTAAAAGCAATTGACCCCCTCTTCCGCCATGTCTCTAGCACCCACTCAAACTCTGTCTCTTCCTGACTTATTGACCGAATTCAAAATTCTTTTTGGCGCAGTTTAACGAATTCCGGAATCAACTGGGTACCGTTTGTGATGCCTGGCTCACGGTTAGACAGCTGATATCGATTTCCTATTGCTATTGGCATTGCTGATATGCGCCTTTTGGAATATATTGGCCTAGATAGATAGATAGATAGATAGATAGATAGATAGATAGATAGATAGATAGATAGATAGATAGATAGATAGATAGATAGATAGATAGATAGATAGATAGATAGATAGATAGATAGATAGATAGATAGATAGATAGATAGATAGATAGATAGATAGATAGATAGATAGATAGATAGATAGATAGATAGATAGATAGATAGATAGATAGATAGATAGATAGATAGATAGATAGATAGATAGATAGATAGATAGATAGATAGATAGATAGATAGATAGATAGATAGATAGATAGATAGATAGATAGATAGATAGATAGATAGATAGATAGATAGATAGATAGATAGATAGATAGATAGATAGATAGATAGATAGATAGATAGATAGATAGATAGATAGATAGATAGATAGATAGATAGATAGATAGATAGATAGATAGATAGATAGATAGATAGATAGATAGATAGATAGATAGATAGATAGATAGATAGATAGATAGATAGATAGATAGATAGATAGATAGATAGATAGATAGATAGATAGATAGATAGATAGATAGATAGATAGATAGATAGATAGATAGATAGATAGATAGATAGATAGATAGATAGATAGATAGATAGATAGATAGATAGATAGATAGATAGATAGATAGATAGATAGATAGATAGATAGATAGATAGATAGATAGATAGATAGATAGATAGATAGATAGATAGATAGATAGATAGATAGATAGATAGATAGATAGATAGATAGATAGATAGATAGATAGATAGATAGATAGATAGATAGATAGATAGATAGATAGATAGATAGATAGATAGATAGATAGATAGATAGATAGATAGATAGATAGATAGATAGATAGATAGATAGATAGATAGATAGATAGATAGATAGATAGATAGATAGATAGATAGATAGATAGATAGATAGATAGATAGATAGATAGATAGATAGATAGATAGATAGATAGATAGATAGATAGATAGATAGATAGATAGATAGATAGATAGATAGATAGATAGATAGATAGATAGATAGATAGATAGATAGATAGATAGATAGATAGATAGATAGATAGATAGATAGATAGATAGATAGATAGATAGATAGATAGATAGATAGATAGATAGATAGATAGATAGATAGATAGATAGATAGATAGATAGATAGATAGATAGATAGATAGATAGATAGATAGATAGATAGATAGATAGATAGATAGATAGATAGATAGATAGATAGATAGATAGATAGATAGATAGATAGATAGATAGATAGATAGATAGATAGATAGATAGATAGATAGATAGATAGATAGATAGATAGATAGATAGATAGATAGATAGATAGATAGATAGATAGATAGATAGATAGATAGATAGATAGATAGATAGATAGATAGATAGATAGATAGATAGATAGATAGATAGATAGATAGATAGATAGATAGATAGATAGATAGATAGATAGATAGATAGATAGATAGATAGATAGATAGATAGATAGATAGATAGATAGATAGATAGATAGATAGATAGATAGATAGATAGATAGATAGATAGATAGATAGATAGATAGATAGATAGATAGATAGATAGATAGATAGATAGATAGATTAGATAGATAGATAGATAGATAGATAGATAGATAGATAGATAGATAGATAGATAGATAGATAGATAGATAGATAGATAGATAGATAGATAGATAGATAGATAGATAGATAGATAGATAGATAGATAGATAGATAGATAGATAGATAGATAGATAGATAGATAGATAGATAGATAGATAGATAGATAGATAGATAGATAGATAGATAGATAGATAGATAGATAGATAGATAGATAGATAGATAGATAGATAGATAGATAGATAGATAGATAGATAGATAGATAGATAGATAGATAGATAGATAGATAGATAGATAGATAGATAGATAGATAGATAGATAGATAGATAGATAGATAGATAGATAGATAGATAGATAGATAGATAGATAGATAGATAGATAGATAGATAGATAGATAGATATAGATAGATAGATAGATAGATAGATAGATAGATAGATAGATAGATAGATAGATAGATAGATAGATAGATAGATAGATAGATAGATAGATAGATAGATAGATAGATAGATAGATAGATAGATAGATAGATAGATAGATAGATAGATAGATAGATAGATAGATAGATAGATAGATAGATAGATAGATAGATAGATAGATAGATAGATAGATAGATAGATAGATAGATAGATAGATAGATAGATAGATAGATAGATAGATAGATAGATAGATAGATAGATAGATAGATAGATAGATAGATAGATAGATAGATAGATAGATAGATAGATAGATAGATAGATAGATAGATAGATAGATAGATAGATAGATAGATAGATAGATAGATAGATAGATAGATAGATAGATAGATAGATAGATAGATAGATAGATAGATAGATAGATAGATAGATAGATAGATAGATAGATAGATAGATAGATAGATAGATAGATAGATAGATAGATAGATAGATAGATAGATAGATAGATAGATAGATAGATAGATAGATAGATAGATAGATAGATAGATAGATAGATAGATAGATAGATAGATAGATAGATAGATAGATAGATAGATAGATAGATAGATAGATAGATAGATAGATAGATAGATAGATAGATAGATAGATAGATAGATAGATAGATAGATAGATAGATAGATAGATAGATAGATAGATAGATAGATAGATAGATAGATAGATAGATAGATAGATAGATAGATAGATAGATAGATAGATAGATAGATAGATAGATAGATAGATAGATAGATAGATAGATAGATAGATAGATAGATAGATAGATAGATAGATAGATAGATAGATAGATAGATAGATAGATAGATAGATAGATAGATAGATAGATAGATAGATAGATAGATAGATAGATAGATAGATAGATAGATAGATAGATAGATAGATAGATAGATAGATAGATAGATAGATAGATAGATAGATAGATAGATAGATAGATAGATAGATAGATAGATAGATAGATAGATAGATAGATAGATAGATAGATAGATAGATAGATAGATAGATAGATAGATAGATAGATAGATAGATAGATAGATAGATAGATAGATAGATAGATAGATAGATAGATAGATAGATAGATAGATAGATAGATAGATAGATAGATAGATAGATAGATAGATAGATAGATAGATAGATAGATAGATAGATAGATAGATAGATAGATAGATAGATAGATAGATAGATAGATAGATAGATAGATAGATAGATAGATAGATAGATAGATAGATAGATAGATAGATGAGTAAATAGATGGTTAACAATATGGATAAACTGATTAATTGATAGAGCACAGTTCTGCAAACAGTGCTTTAATTGAATGAATTAATTAAGATCTCGGGGTACTGCATATACAATTAGAGTGGGATGGCCTGCGGAAGAGTTATTTCAGGGTGGCAATAACGCAACGTGTCACGCACAAGCAATCTATTTAGCTAGCTGCAGTGATGCCAACAGTGACCCCTTCCCTGTAAGATTAAACAATCTGATATTAATTGTGCGTAAATGTTAAAATCTTGCAACCAAATTACATAAGCGTTTTAAAATTGATGTGGTGGCAAATATAATCTAAATAAAGTTGTTTACCAAAAACTTGATGTCACTTGATGGCATAAAATTTATTTACCGGTTTGTTTACCAAAATTATTCAAGAGCTTTTGATCGTTCAAGGTCTTCCTGTTTTGCGCTTGGGCAGCAAGCAATCTGTTGTGAACGAAGCTTTGATGCGGCTGATATCATCAAACGCCATGCCATCTTCCCGCTCAAACCACCCAATTAGTTAACTTCGCAGAGCCGGAAGGGGGCCATGACGTTAGGACGTAAAATTTTTATAATAATTTAAATTCATTAAAATTTTATGAAATCGAAAAAAATATAACCACAATTGTGCGCGGCGGGATACTTATTGTAAATTTAGAAAATCGCCAACTCTCATTTGTGACTGATAAAAGTACAAACTCAACCAAACCGAAGGCGAGCATTCAGCAGGTCAGTCGTTTAACCAACGAAACTTTGAAAGGCAGAAAAAGTGAAACGAACGCAAACGGTTTATCAAAGCTACAACAAGCGAAAGAAACGGGGAGAACTTAAAGCGCATTTATAGTTAGATGGGAAATTCCTAGGCGACGACGCACCTGCTCTGCCCTCATGCTACTCTAT